>JAVJIX010000097.1:2702500-2762500 GCA_036785185.1 Paratrypauchen microcephalus
AAGTGTCCACAGAAGTGTCCACACAAGTGTCCACAGAAGTGTCCACACAAGTGTCCACAGAAGTGTCTTCAGTGTTTTTGGGTTATACTATTTAGAGTCTGTGCATGAGCAGAGATCTGTGAACTGAACTGAACAGAGATGCACCAATACCACTTTTCTGAAAATCAATACGAGTCTGTACTTACAATAATAATAATAATAATACATTTTATTTATAAAGCGCTTTTCAAGACACTCAAAGACACTACCAATACCGATACAGTGGTACCTCACCTTACAAAAGACCCAACAAACGAAAAATTTCAAGTTACGAAACGCGAAATCTCAAAAATTCAAATAATGCGCTCAGCCACACACATTATACGCTTTTCTCAGACTGGATTTAAACTTTTCTCACATTTGTCTCTCGTTTAAACACTCAAACTTTCATAGATTTTCAACAAAATGTATTAATAGTGAAGTGTGGGGGGAAGGAGGAGGGCGGACACGTGTGACCCGGCGCAGGGCTGACAGCAGGTCTAGACCTGGACTAAACCTGGACTAAACCAGGACTAAACCTGGACTAAACCAGGACTAAACCTGGACTAAACCTGGACTAAACCTGGACTAAACCAGGACTAAACCTGGACTAAACCAGGACTAAACCTGGACTAAACCTGGACTAAACCTGGACTAAACCAGGACTAAACCAGGACTAGACCAGGTGGATTAAAGCGCCGTGCGCAGGTCTATTTCCTGGTTTCGTTTCGAGTCACGGCTGAGGCGAGCAGCGAGGGGGACCGCACGCAGTCTGAGCGCATGAACGAATGCATGCAAGAGCCGCGGTGGTCTAGACCGGTCTAGAGGAGGCACGGTTTGAGCACGGGTCTCGTTCTTGCGCTCAGACTGCGTGCGGTCCCCCTCGCTGCTCGCCTCAGCCGTGACTCGAAACGAAACCAGGAAATAGACCTGCGCACGGCGCTTTAATCCACCTGGTCTAGTCCTGGTTTAGTCCTGGTTTAGTCCAGGTTTAGTCCAGGTTTAGTCCAGGTTTAGACCTTGGTCTAGACCTGGTATAGTCCACGTTTAGTCCTGGGTCTACAGTCTCTACGCAGAACACAATGTTACACTATAAAAAAAGTTACACTCTAAAAAAAAAACTTGGATCGGGGCCTTGGAACGAATCAGGCTTTTTCCATTGAAATAGCTACTCAACTTACGAAAAATTCACGTTACGAAACCACTTCTGGAACTAATTAATTTCGTAAGTTGAGGTACCACTGTATTTTAACCCCATGAATATCCTGTGGACACTGGACACTGAGTTGACCAGTCTCTTTTAAGTGTTTTGAGACAGACTCTAGTTTGTGGCTGCACTACGATAAAAAAAATTTTGTTTTAATAAATATAATAATAAATAAGTAAATAAAAAGTAAATCAAATAAAAAGTAAAAAAAGTTTTTTTTTAAATTAAAAAAAATAAATAAATAAATAAATAAAATGAAGTAAAAAATTTAAAAAGTAAAGAAAATAATAAATAAATAAATACAAATTAGAAATTAAAAGGGAGTCTACATTTTTTTGAGGCGGCTGTAGAAGCTTGTCACAAATGTTGGTCATCAAAAAAAAATACGTTTTTGTTAGGTTGTTAATTTCACGTGGATTTAACACTATTACAGTCCGTTACAGGGGACATGTTGCAACATAAATAAAATAAAATTAACAAAATGTAAATTTACCTCCAAATAGAAAATCACAAACAAACAAACAAAAAAAGGAGGATATAGACTGAGTGCGTTTACATGCACATCAGTATCTCGGTTATGGCAGTGTTCGGGATATGCTGTTTACATGCAAAACCGGGATGCTCATATCCCTGTGTGCAGGGGTGTAGTCGAATGTCGTATCCCGGTTTCCTGACATAATCTTACAAATGTGCAAGTGCAAAAATTATATATTTAATAAACCTGGAAAAATACAAACAACAATGATATTATAATTATATATATTTAATGCAGCTTTGCACACATTTATTTACGTTTTACAGAAATGAAACTTAAAACCACATGGCTCATTTGCATAAACTAAAAAAAACAGCTCTCTCCGTATACTGCTGATGTGGTCAGCTTCTGTCGGACTAAAGGACAGGTCTCAGTGGAATATGTGTGTTCTTCCTGTGACAGAGGATGTGCTGCTGATGGGGAGTTTGTTCTATGCGAATATCACATTGGAGATGGTTAATGTTTTCAGAGATCGCACGTGTGCAGGTCGCACGTGTGCAGGTCATACATGCGCAGCTTTATTTTACACTGATTTCACTCATGTACAGTCACTTTATTTATCCTGTTTCTCATAACCGGGATACTGAAACCTAGATACTGCATAATGTGTAGCGTAATAGTGGTATTGGTTTGCCTGGTTTACACCAGACCATATCACAGTGAGATATGGTCTGGGAGCCACCTTCAAAATATCTTGTAGTGGAGGTCTGGTTTACGATCGCCAACGGCCGTTTATTGGGCGTTACGAATGTCTATCATTTGGCGTATACGTAGCCCATTGCCAATCATGTCAGTTGTCAGTTCAAACGACAAGTTTCCGTTTGTCACATAGTACGAGTCACCGTCTTTCCACCCCTCCCCGCTCTCTGATTGGCTCCCAGAATCAGGAGAGCTCGCTTAGCCTCGATGCCAGGCTGTCTTTTAGATCGGAACGAATGAAAGCAGCCTGGGATTTCCCAGGTTAGGTATCGGTGTGTGGTATCAACAAATGTTTAACGAGTACGTTTTGGAAATATCAGGCCGATACCCGATACCAGTATCAGTGCATCCCTAGAACTGAGCTTTGGGATTAATAAAATTGTTAAAGAGCCTATACAGTATTACATAAAACTGATGATCTAATGTTTTTACGTCATCAAAAACATACCTGGAGTTGTATTTGTTTCATTCACACTTGAGTAATCCTTTATTATTAGACGACATATCCAAAGATCAAAATGCTCCGTTCCACCTTATGAGACCATGAAGTGGTAGTTTTCAAATGAACAGCTTTAGTTCAGTAGAGATTCCAGCCAATTCCAGGTCTGAAATGATCCAAATAATTCTAGTGATGTATCCAGGTGTATCCAGTTTAAAAATACTGGCTCCACTTGCTGCATTAGCACATGACATCAGAGTGTGTGAGAACGCAGCTTAAATATGCAGGGCTTCTGTGTTAAACATGTGAGGATGAAACAAAGCACAATTCCAGCACTATTTGACTTTAAATTCAACATTTTTAGATCTAATTTTGAAAGGAACATGTTAAGTTACAGTGTAGATCTGTATGTTATCTTGATTATGCACTACTTTTGTGAAACTCAAACCAATGATTGAAAATGGTGAAGTAAAAAGTGTGTGTGCGCGTGTGTGTGTAAAGTGTGTGTGTCATGTGTGTGTGTGTGTGTGTGTGTAAAGTGTGCGTAAAGTGTGTGTGTCATGTGTGTGTAGTGTTGAGGAGTGTTGTGCCTGGCCGCTCGAGCACCTGCTCTGGGTCCAACCGAACAGACGCTTAATTAACCCCTCGCCCCAAAGCAGAGCTCCAACAAAAATATGCACTGAGCATGTCTGCAGAATTCTGATGACCAGCAACACCTGAGAGAATGTAGTTTGTATAATCCACTTTTGAAACTATAAACTTCCAAGGTGCTAACACAGCCAAGCGCTAATTTTGACAGGTGGATAAGATTCAAGCAATACACAGGGCTCTCAAGTTTTGAAGTTTGGTTGGAGTGAGATTTTTTTTTTTTTTTTTTTGGGGGGGGGGGGGGGGGGGCCTATCCACCTAGCAACCCATTGACCCTTCAACCCAGCTTCTTTTAAAAAAAGCTCAATTATATCATACACTGTTTATTTATTCTGTGACAAACAATAATAACCACAGTAGGCAGATTGCTAGTTGGTCACCTAAAATAACGCTAGCTTGAAATGGACAGGTGTAAATGTTTGTCTAAAGAGCAAAACTACAAAGTAACTAATGAGAGTTGTATAAATGAAGTTATTACCTGATGGTTCTCAGTCCTGAGTTGGATGTTCGTTTGTTTTATCATTCACCGTTTTGTCATCATTCGTTCGTCTCACTCGTGTTCAGTTGCCGTCCTTCAATTATCACTGACAGTGCAGTGCGCGCTTAGCTGAAACTAGACTCTACGGTCTGCCCGACAACAGAACAATCTAGTTTCTGATTGGCTGAAAAGGGCGTGGTGCCTGGATAACTCTTCTGAGCCACACAGACCGATGTTCTGGGCACAGAAGCGCTGTGACCAGTGGCAGGAGTTTCATTGAATTGCTTAACAAAATTTCAACGTGAGAAATACCATGTGTGGCGTGTGAGCGTGTGAACTCGTTGAAATGCGTGTGTCACACTCTCAAAGCGTGAGACTTGAGAGCTGTGAATACAGTTCTGTCCAGCCAACTCTGCAAAGCAGTGTCAGACTTAGGTTAAAGGTACTGATCTGAAGGGACAGCAGTAACAGCGTTACCATGGTGCTCCCAAGGACCTGATCTGCCTACGAATGCCGCACTAAATAAACAGTTACTAAACTAACAGTTATACTGCCCCCATAAAAGCACAGCTATTATGTAAAAATTCCCAAAGGTGCAACTATTGTCCATGTAGAGGAGTCATCACATCATCAGGCAGTTGCACACGGTGTGCTGCCGGCCACAGGAAAGTCTTTTGGCTGCTTTCTGGATCTCAGCTGGACTGGACACAGCTGTTGTGGCTCTGGATCACCTTTACGATGGGCCATTGGAAGCTGGGGGTCGTTGATCGTGATGACTGTGTTGTGGTCTTGAAATGTCCTGCTGCCCCATGAAGAGGCTGTTTGGTGCTGCAGGATTGGGGTGTACACGTTGGTTCTTAAGGATTAAACCCCATTTCTTCTTTCTGCACTGTCCAACCTTCACATTCCTGGTGCAGAATACATCTCTGTGGCTCTCTCTCTGAGCTTGGTTCCCTTGAGAGGTTCAGATGAAGTTGGCAGCCACCATGTAAAACCACAGGTGGATATCTTTGACCAATTTCTCCTGAGGGTTGAGCACAGAGATATCTGGCTACGAAGCTGGTGGATCCGTTTGAATAGGGTCTTGGGCTGTGCTCTGTCTCTGTGGTATCTGCAGAAGGCCATTCTTTGTGTGGGCGGCAGAGCATTAGCAGATTGTTGACCTGGCGGGTTGGGACTGCCTGCTCTGTGCTGCAGGCAGAGGGTAGGACTACTTCAGGGATAGTAGTGAGTGCTCCTGGACTGTCAAAGTAATACAGGAGTGTCCCTGAGCTCCCTCAGCTGTGGACTCATCAGTGTTCATAACTTCTTGGTCCAGATGTTCGCCATACTGGACAAGGTCATCTGTTACTGATGGATCAGAGGTGAAGTGACTTCTGCTATCACAAATCAACTTTTCTTGCTCAGGCACTGGAATTGGGGGATCAGGAGGATGAAAGCCAGATAGAGACTGCTGCTGTGCAGACTGGTACTGGTGGATATCATGTCTCTGTGAAGTTGTAGGTGTAGAAGTTATCAACTGGTACTTGGGTTGCAATGAAGAGGGGGGATCAGGTTGTGAAGCATGTTGCAGAGGCTGACTTGGCTGGGTGACACTGGCTGCAGTAGGAGCTTGGGGAGGCTGGTGCACAGGCTGTGAGGATGGAGCAGGAGTGTACTGCAGCTGGTGGTGCTGGGGCACATTAGGTGATGCTGGTAGATTAGATTTTGGAACAGTGTGAGTGGAGCTTGTCACAAAGAGTGTAGGTTGTTGCACTGGAAGGGCTGGGTCCACTGATGTGGCCTGGTACTGCACTGGAATAAATGCTGTTGTGTCACCATGCTCAATATTCACAGTGGCAGGAATAAGTTGGCTGGTAGAAGGTTGTCATCCAGACGTGTGGCATAATAGCACTTGTTACTGCAAGGGCTTGGTATGGTTGTACATAACGAATGAAAGGTGCTGGAGCTGGCAGCATAGGAGGCAGCTGCTGATATACTGGAGTGTTAACTGCTTGAACCATATAGGCTGTATGGTATGACTGGCTCACGTCATCGACTGCAGCTGGGGAGGACAGAACGCGAGAGAACCTGAGTGCTGTAGGTAGCTGGACATCATTTGTAGACTCGGTCTCTATGTTGAGTGAGTGCAGCTGGTGAACGCTGGCTCTTGTGCTGTCATTCCAATGAGAGGCGGTATAAGGCATGAGATAATGAGGAAGGCTGACCTAGTGGATCTGGAGGGACACTGGAAGCTGTTGCGCCCATCCTGTTGTTTCTCTCTGTGTTACTGTTCTTCTGGTGTTTGGATGTTTGAGTGAAGTAATCCGGCTCAAAGGACCTAATATTGAAGATATCTAGGACTGTAGACTGATGCGATGTACCGGGGAGGGATGCACCGATCCACACATTCAGGTATCGGGGGATCGGATCAGAAGTGAAAAACACTTCCGATCCGATCCCGATACCTGAATTTGGATATTGGCTGATACGATACTATTCTGATACCAAAACAGTTTGTTTTCAATATTATCATCATTATTTTTTAACTACAAATAACAGTCCCCATAATGCGTGAAAAGTCCCTCAGTCGTCCAGGTAGAATCCATGGGATTCTACCTGGACACACACAAAGTCCCCATAATGAAACACCTGCAATTCAAAATAAAGAAAATACTTAAATAACCCCCATATGGTATGATTTAATTAACTAAGAGACTTAAGAAAACAAAATAAACCCACAAATTAACATTAATGGTTCAGTCCGGGCCATGTGGCCCCCTTTAGCGCGCCACTATGCGCTATTTATCACATGACCAAGAAGTGCCCCGGTTTGGCCCCTGAACCAGAGAGCAGGGCGGAGACAGTGGAAGGTCGGGATGTGGATCCGTGCACCCTCACACGCACTAGGGAGGGGAACAGAGTCCAGATAGCGGGAAACAGTTTGTAAGCAGTCCTGCAGTAGCAGTGAAAGGTCTGCACCGGAGCCTGGCTCAGCAAACCAGGGAGAGCGCTCCCCGCGCTCTGCCGTCTAAGAGATAGAGAGGCGCCGGTCGGGGGGCAGCTACAGGTGCTCCGTCACAGTGTGTCTCATTGAGATCCGCCTCCGTTCAGGAAATCCATTCCACATTTTGCGGCAGGAGCAGAGCAGCCGACAGGGAATCACTCGTGGAGTCATTTCAGCAGATCATGTGTATACAGACATAGATCATGGATCGGAAATTTTTGCAGGTTGGATCGGAATTTCCGATCCGTGAATTACGTTGATATCTGAACCCAATACCGATACTGGATCGGATCGGCCCCGTCCCTAGTACTGGGACACTTCATCCAAATAATCCTCCGGTCAGAGAGTCAAAAACACTTAACCTTTCTTTTATCTTTCTGTCTCATATATCATATTATTAACTGAAATAACTGTCACACAATACTAATAGCTAGCACATAAAACAGTTTACATCAACAATCACCCAAAATATATAAAATGATCACAGTAATCAAGTTAATTACCATTAATTAAGTGTTAATTGTTCCCAAGGACCCCTGAGCCGCCTACGAATGCCTGACTAAATAAACACTTACTAAACTAACAGTTAAACTATGGAATTTACAACTCCCAGAGTTGGCAAAAGGAGAAATTCAATTTATCAACTGGACAAAAGTTTATTTGGTCAAATACATTTCGCAGATCATCATCCAAGCTGCTTCTTCAGTTCTGATCAGACGCTGGTGGACACTGCCTGAAGGGAGGAGCTAACTACAGTGAAATTACTATCAAACTATCACACCTATGTGTTTGTGTTAGTTACACTGAATGGAGTAGACCACATTGCTTTGTTTGTGGCTCGGTGTTTTGTCCTTTGGATGGACCAGTTTCTGTCTTAAAGTGTTTGTGGGTTTGAAATAAACTGGGATTTCATGTTGTCCACCATCTTTTGTCCAGTTGACAAATTGAATTTCTCCTTTTGCCTGGACGACTGAGGGGTTCTACACTCCTGGAGTTGGTCATGAAGTGGAAGCCAAGTTAACCGCTCTCTTTTACCTTTTGTTAAGTAGAGGTAGGCCTTTAAAACACAGTGGAGCACGACTTCCTGTTTTAACATGACATCATAAGGAGGAACAGAAGTTTCCAGTTGAAGCACAAGGCTAAATATGCAGGATTTGTGTGTTAATACTCCAGCTATGTTTTTGATAACAAACATTATAACAAAGATCAGAAAACAGTGTAATATGGACTTTTTAAGACACTTTCTGTATTGGCTCATTGGGGATAAAGAAGAGCTGATAAACTGAGGCACAACACTATGATGCCGTTGTAGTAAGTTACGTAAAAAAGACAGACTATTCCATTATTATCTAAGTCAGATGTGTCAAACATGCGGCCCGGGGGCCAGATCTGGCCCTCCAAGACCTTTAATCTGGCCCTTGGCTGATTTTCTATTCAAATATTGTTATTATATTTTAATTTTCTATTAAAATATTGGTAATTTTCTGCATCAGTTTAGCATAGCAGCGTCTCCAGCGCCTCTGTACGTGGCCCCTCCCACCAGAGCCTCTGTACGTGGCCCCTCCCACCAGAGCAGCACAAATGAAGACTCGCCTCTTTCCAAACGCTCTTAAAGGAGCATCGTTTTGACTGTCGACCGTGACACCCTCATCAGCAAAATGTCAAAAATGAGAAAAGTGGACGCCGAGTGCAGGATTTTCCAAGAAAAATTCACTCATTCCTATTTGTTTATGAAGGTGAATGGGAAACCTGTACGCTCGGTGTGTTTGGAACAAGTGGCGGTGCTCAAGGAATATAATCTTAAATATAATATAATCTTAAACGCCGCTACGAAACACGCCATTTCGAACAATACAAGAACCTGAACGGAGAATTGAGAAGACAGAAATAAACGAAATATTGCTGGACTGAAGAAACCGCAGTCTGTAATAGATTTGTGTTTCTCTGCACAAATATTTGGACTTATTGCTATTTTTGGGGTATATTTGCCATGAGTTTTCTGATCCGGCCCCTTTGGGATCAAAGTCGGTTGGATACGGCCCCTGGACCAGAATGAGTTTGACGCTCCTGCTCTAAGTAATTGTCGCCTTAATGATTCGATAATTACACTTATACTCAACACGTGTAATTACATAATCCTGTTCTACAACAAATGATGATATGAACCCAAACAGCCTGTTAGGAGCTCTTAAAACTATAGTATCTTCTTGAAGCCTTCAGACCCTGCAGACGCCGTCACTGCTCCTGCACCAGCCTCAGTGTACGAGCGCGCGGCATCGAGCGCACAGCGACGGTAATGGGATTAGGCTGGAGGGTTGCCAGGTTGGGGGGCTCTGTTCCCTCTCTGGTCCACTTCTCTTGGCCACATCTAAACATTGTTATCTGCGTCCCGCCTTTCACTCTCTGTATTTTCCCTCCTACAGGCAGTAACCTAATGTCCCCATAAACACACGGTGCAATTGCATTATCCCCACAACAGCAGAGGACACTTCTGGCCAAAGCTGGTGCAATATGGGAAGTCTGTTTGAGTCTTTTTAGTCTCTGACCTGATCTGAAGACACATTTCTGTAATATTTTGGGTAATTATTATGTAGATTTTTAAACCTGAAGTGTAATTCTAGCATGAAGTTACATTTAAAATCTACAGCCCAATCACCACTACCACAGTTATGGATACGCAGCAAAGCGTTGCCTGCTCTGATTGGTAAGATCTCAAAATATTAGTGGATTGTGATTTAAAATTGGAGATAAATTATGTTTTTATTAAGTCTGAACATGCCACGTGCTTATGTTTTGCATTCGTTCCACACAGAGCTCCAGAAATCATCCTCGGGCTTCCATTCGACCAGGCCGTAGATGTCCGGTCTCTGGGCTGCACATTGGTCAAAATTCTCACGATCGATCTGTTCCTGACCGGACAGAATTTGAGACTGTAAGTACATTATTGTTCTTAAAGGAAAAGTAATTTTTTTTACCATTTGAGCCTTATTTCGGTAATAAAACAAGTTGTTTTACTCACCCATAGCACTTTGGTGTCATATGGAGCATTTCCGGAGATGTTTTAGATTAGCGTTAGGCTAACGCCGTTAGCCTAGCGCGACTTATAGCCATAGCTCGGGGCATTCCCCGAGCATGTAATATGCCCCGTGTGGGCTCCAAATAACACAAACTTTAGCACTTTTCAAATCATAGAAGCTCGATATCTTACTCTACGATTTCGTTTGAATCAAAAGTGGCCTGTAATCCGAGATTTATCCATAGTTTACAGCTTTGCGTTTCATGTTTGGGTCCCAGGAGCTGAGAGCACAGTCCGCACATGCGCACTGGCCTCCTCATCTACTCGAAACTATGGCTAAATCTCGGATTACAGGCCACTTTTGACCAAACGAAAGCGTAGACTAAAGACATCGAACTTCTATGATTTGAAAAGTGCTAAAGTTTGTGTTATTTGGAGCCCGCACGGGGCATATTACAGCTCGGGGCATATAATATATGCCCCGAGCTATGGCTATAAGTCGCGCTAGGCTAACAGCGTTAGCGCTAATCTAAAACATCTCTGGAAGTGCTCCATATGACACCAAAGTGCTATGGGTGAGTAAAACAACTTGTTTTATTACTGAAATAAGGCTCAGATTGTAAAAAACTTTACTTTTCCTTTAAGAAAACTTTAACACATTCTTAAAATAATCCAAACCACATCTTGTATCTTAAAACAGTGTTTAACTGTTAACTTAATCAAGTTTTGTATAAAGGAGTAATTTAAAATGCTACTAAAATTGCATTTAAACTTAGTAGTAGGAGTATTTTTCTTCTGTACTTTCAAATATTGGCAGAAATACTTGTACATGTCATTGAGTACACAGGTGACAAATCAAAGTGAAAGTCAGAGTCTGAAACCTGCTCTGTCCATGTGTCCCGTTGGGCTGTGTACAGCATATGGAGATGATAAAGTAAGAGCAGCCGCGCACTGGAACATTTGATTAATGCAGTGGATTTGTTCATACACAACATATGACATTGGTTCCGTACTAATAGTCCTGGGGTACATGTCGTCCTATAGCCCTCGCTGCTACTGTGGGACAAAGACAACACTGTAAAACAAGACTCAAGTAGAGCAGAGATTAGGGCTGAACGATTTGAAGAAAAAATTGAATTGCGATTTTTCTGGCAGATATTGCGATTTCGATTTCATCCACGATTTCTTTAAGTTTCAGTGCAACAAACATCACAGAAACTTACATCATCCCATTCAAACACTAAATTCCACTAAACTATAACGCAAGAATGAAAATTAAGTCAATTATTTCAAATGTCGTTCTGTTTATTAAAAAGAAACCTGCTGTACACAGGCCACACTGAGCGCTCGAGCGACCGCACTTATTCCACCTGAAGAACTAAAAGAGCATCTGTGTCTGAAGTAGAGCAAAAAAACTCTTTTAAAGTGAGCGAGGTCAGACTTTTATGGCTCAAGGAGCTGGATTTTTGTATTTTATAACAAATGTATAAAATACAACGCAACTTAAACTTAACTTAAATATAGCGATGCTAATCGCGGTAGCCTTTCTATCGCGTTTGTAACATAAACGAGCTAACAGGGTCGTGTTTAGCTGCTAAACACGACCCTGTTAGCTAACAGTTTGTCAGCTAACAGGGGGGAAGCATATACCTCTGATCCATCGTGTGGAGGAGACTTTTAAATGACTCTTTGGTCACCGTGTTTACGGCAGTCGTTTTCTCCTGGTGTCGTCGGCTGCTTCTGTCATACGGAGTTACACTTGTAAAAGAAGTTGTAACTGTCTGTTTGACCCGAGTGTCACTTTTACTAACGTTTCTCAACTTTCTTGCCCTGCACTCGAGTGACGGATTACGGACATTGATTAAACGGGGTTAACACCGGCTTCACCGGCTTCACCAGCTCGCGACTCCTCAGACCGCACGGGGCTACACGCCGTATTTGGGTTGAGGACTCACTCGGAGCGGAGCGGCTAACACCGGCCTCACCAACCTGTCCACACGCAGCACGCTGCTTCTGATTGGCGGGTTTAGCGTCGTGGCGGGGAGGCGGCATACATGTGTGAAATAGTTGACGAAAACAAAACCTGGGTCAGTTAGGAGCGCTGCAAAAAACTTTAACGATCTTTAATGATTTTAAGCAACTTTAACGATCCCAAACTCGCGTTGTCTGAGATTGTTTGATCTAAAACTGCCGCAGCAGAGATGGTTCCTGACGGGCAACACGAGCATAATTTAATATGACCACATGTGTGAGAGAGAACTCAAACTGTGCTTGTCTATGGAACGTAAGAACATAAGATGAGCAAATAGAAGCTCTTTGAAGCTCAGGACGTGGCTGTTACAGGTAACATTTTTACAAAAGTGAAAATGTATGTACTCTGTAAGATTTGCTCTCATAAAATGTCTTGGTTTACTTGGTACTGCAATGCCCCCTCCTCCTGACAGGGTGCCCCAGTGGCATAGAAGGTTGGGCCAAATGCCATAATGGGACAATGAGTCAAAGAGTCATTCGAAACAAATAATATATAATAATAAGTGAATACATCTGGTTCAGAGTGTGTTTTGGCGAGTACTTATTTGCATACTGTTACATGCAGCTCGAGTCAATCATGCATCCACTTCTCTGTGCCTTGTGCATAGTTTTCCCGTAAACAGAAGAGCTAACTGGAAACCTGGACAGTCCTGGGAGCGAGGAGCACAGAGTAAATGGTTTGGGATGGTTCCAGCGGACAGTCAGCAGGAGGTGATCACTACCATCTGTGCGAGCGGGTGGCACACAGTCGTCCCTCCTCCACCTCACCTCGGGTTCAAACACGGCGCTACAGAAACACTCGATTTCATGCAGCTCTCGTACACACGCACACACTCCTGGCCTCTGGCAACCACAGGCTTTTCCAAAGGATTTAACCCAGCTGACAGAACACAGTCACCAGACACTGGGCTGTCCTCACAGCGCACCTCCCTCACACTATGGGTGGCTTCTTTATACGAGAACAGTGAGGAGGACGAGAAACAAATGTACTTAAGTTGATTTTTGAAGAACAATTGTACACAGTGGTCCCTCGTTTATCACAGGGGTTACGTTCTAAAAATGACCCGCGATAAGCAAAGTAGGTAAAGGCAGGTCTGGACTGGGACAATAAAATGGCCCTGGCATTTTTGGCTTAGACCGGCCCCTCATAATTAGTCCTGGTTTAGTCCTGGTTCAGACCTGATTTAGTCCTGGTTTAGTCCTGGTTCAGACCTGATTTAGTCCTGGTTTAGTCCTGGTTCAGACCTGATTTAGTCCTGGTTTAGTCCTGGTTCAGACCTGATTTAGTCCTGATTTAGTCCTGGTTCAGACCTGATTTAGTCCTGATTTAGATGTAATTAGTCCTGGTTTAGTCCTGGTTCAATCCTGATTTAGTCCTGGTTCAGACCTGATTTAGTCCTGATTTAGACCTGATTAGTCCTGGTTTAGTCCTGGTTCAATCCTGATTTAGTCCTGGTTTAGTCCTGGTTCAGACCTGATTTAGTCCTGATTTAGATGTAATTAGTCCTGGTTTAGTCCTGGTTCAACCCTGATTTAGTCCTGGTTTAGTCCTGGTTCAGACCTGATTTAGTCCTGATTTAGACCTGATTAGTCCTGGTTTAGTCCTGGTTCAATCCTGGTTCAGTCCTAAATTGTGGGCCACTCTCTAAGTAAAAAAAAAAAAAAAAGAAGGGCATCGGCCCCTAGGACTGTCGGCCCACCGGGAAAATGCCCGGTGTGCCCGATTACCAGTCCAGGCCTGGGTAAAGGTAAAGTAAAGTAGTAAAGATACTAAAGCAGCTTTACATTTTACAATTATTCTACATGTTTTAAGACTGTAAACGCCTCACCACACACTTTCTACATTTTTCTCAGACTGGAATTAACGGTTTCTCACATTTCTCTCTTGTTCAAACTCAAACTTTTGTAGATTTTCAACCAAAAAATGTATTAATAGTGACTCGCGCGTGTATTTCACAGTTCCTCTGACCGGGCCTCGGTGCAGGCGTCTTTTCCCGAGTGAAGGACATGGTTATGGGGAGTTGTTGGCGCTCTTTTTTCTTTTGGGCGAGAAGATTCTTATAAACAGACATGCCACCTCCGATTAGATTTGAGAAAGTTTCGTCGATATTATGTTTTTTTTCAGGGAGAAAACTTACATACAACACTTCAGAGTCACACTGCGAGCGAACATTTATATACATTTGGCTGAACACATCCTGTACTGTACAGGAGACACCGAGGAGAATGACGGACAAATCGGCAAATGTCTTCAGTCCCTCCGCCAATCAGGATGCAGAACACAATGCACGTTGATACGCTATTAAAAAAATATATCGAGGGACCAATGTATTTGACAAAAATCACACAAAACAAAAGAACAGCTGGGTTGTCAGTACCTTAACCTGCGTCTACTGTATACGACACAAGTTTTGACTCATTCTCAGAGTATGGACAGGCCTCGTGTGAACGCTCAGAACCTCCAGAACTCAGAGGCTCCAGTAGTGCTGCTTCATGCTCATTAGCTGCATGTGCTGGGGTTTAGGTAGTGACCGTCCAGATCAGAGAGAAAAACTGGATTTCAGCACTGACTGGTGACCCAAATGAGAGACTCATGTGACGCTCATTCTGCTTTCTGATTGGACAAGTGTCTTGAGAACCAAAACACAAAAAGAACTTTCCAATGTTTATGTAATAAGAATCGATCAGTGCTACAACTGTAAGTAAAAGCTATCATTTATTTGAATTGGTCAACCTTGTATCTGGGGTATCAAGTGTATCTTAAAGGAAAATTAATGTTTTTTTTTACAATCTGAGCCTTCTTTCGGCAATAAAACAAGTAGTTTTACTCACCCATAGCACTTTGGTGTCAATTGGAGCAGTATCGCAGAACTTATGTTGAGCCGTTCTGTTCTACTAATGATCCCGTATCCGTTAGCGTGAGTGCTCGGGGCATTACTTTGCGGTGTCCAAATAACACAAACTTTAGCACTTTTCAAATCACAGAAGATCGCTGTGTCAGCGTAGACTTTTAGTGGATTCCAAAACGGCCTGAAACCCGATATCGCAACAGAAAAGTAAAGTTCAGAGCGGTGTTAGCTTCTTTCGGACTAGCGGTGTTTACAAAACAGCTGAGTTCACACATGTGCACTGTCCTCTCTGATGACGTCATCAAATGAAACTATAGCTGCATATCGGGTTTCAGGACGTTTTGGAATCCACTAAAAGTCTACGCTGACACAGCGATCTTCTGTGATTTGAAAAGTGCTAAAGTTTGTGTTATTTGGACACCGCAAAGTAATGCCCCGAGCACTCACGCTAACGGATACGGGATCATTAGTAGAACAGAACGGCTCAACATAAGTTCTGAGATACTGCTCCAATTGACACCAAAGTGCTATGGGTGAGTAAAACTACTTGTTTTATTGCCGAAAGAAGGCTCAGATTGTAAAACAACGTTACTTTTCCTTTAAATACTGACCATTTAACTCAAAGGCCTCTCAATTTTTGGATGGTTTAGATCAAGTTTAGGGGTGTGTGATATTGAAAGCTGAGGTTCAAGTAACATACAAATGTGATTAGACTAATATTAAAGCAGAAATATAATCATCTAATAATTATTAGATGACAAACTTGTCATTGCACTTGCTATGCTTCGTTAATTCTGTTAGCTGTTTCTACTCAAGCAGTAAAACTATGAGTATGTTTCATTTGCATTGCTTCGTCCTCTCTCTGCCCAAACTTCCAGACTGAGAGTAAGAGTCGGCCACAGTCCCACACGTGTACGCCAGTGCAGCGGCTCGCCATTTCACGCCAGCACCCCAGAGGCATCATTTCATAGGGCTGTTGATTTTAGAACAACATTCCTCCGCTGTGTAATTATTTGAAAGCACAGGAGGTTCTTTTTTCAAATCTACCTTCTTTCAGCGCCCCCTGCTCCCTCTCTCTCACACACACACACACACACACACACACACACACACACACACACACACACACACACTCTCACACTCACACACACACACACACACACACACACACACACACACACACACTCTCACACTCACACACACACACACACACACACAGCTCTGTCTCGTTTGGGGGCTGCAGTGTAACTAATTGAAGTATTGCGTCCCATTAGCCCCCCTCCAGCGACAGGCGCAGGCAGGAGCAGTGCAGGGCATTAAAGTCAATTAGCGAAAGTTGGAACGCGGTGCATACATGTAGTCATATTAGGCACATTGAAGATCCCATGACATGGTACTTGTTGATGCTTTTATATGGCTCCTTAATGGTTCCCTAATACTGTAAATGAATCCTTCTTCAAAATCAACACTCAGTGCATGAGAAACAGAGATAAGATGAGAAAGAGTATTTTTTCTCTCTCTGAACACTCCATTATGGGCGTTGTTGCTTGAATGCAAATGAGGAGGACAGAGCTGGCCTATAGTAGGGGGTGGGGGCGTGGCCAAGCTCTCCGCTCCGCTCTGTGACCCACTTCCATGTTTTTGCACGGGGGGAGAGATTTGAAGCGTTCCTTTGAAAAATAAACACATTTCCACAGAAAATAAAATTAAACCACTGCTGTTTCAGATATCCACAGGCTCAGATAAAGGACTTCCGAGCCTAGAAACACTCGCAAGTTCCTCCAGGCAAATAAAAAAATGCATTTCACATTGCGTAGCTCCTTCGCAGTCCAAACTCTCTGGGCATGATTTACAGAGACGCTGAGTACAGACAGACGGGGGTGGAACTGCATTTGCATTTCTTTTTTCGAGCTGACGTCAATAAGGTGCCTTGTTCAAAATCGGCCGTTTGAGCTCTGATTTTTTCTAACGCAGAAAAGGATCGCAAATGCTCAGTTTAGACATTTCACAACTTTTAACCATGGGGGGGTAAACAGGGTAGGGGAGCTCACATTAACGTTCAAAAACCTCAGAAAGTGAAAATTTCATGCCATGGGACCTTTAAGTCTTAATTAGCTTTATCCTCCACACACGTCTAAATATAGACTCACGCAGAGCTCCATGTCATGACCTGCGCTCGGTAACACAAACAAGAAGGAACTGTACTGGAGTCATAAAACTATTCAAGCCCTTCACAAAATCTAAAATCACAAAGTCTAAAAATGATCTTGACCCTTTGTAAGAGACAGAAAGAGAGAGGGGGAAGGGGGTAAAAGGACCGAACCCTATTTTGAAATTCTAATCAGCCTCCATCTGAGCTGCGTCTGTGTGTGTACGACACGGTTTACTATGGATCCACCCCACTCCTCTGAGTTTCCACACTCTTGCATTTAAGCCCTGCTCGGAGCACCCCTGGATCACAGCGCTCTTCCATCTGTCAGTGTCCTGCTAATTCCAGCTAATAGTTTCCAAAAGACACAAGCTGAGCCTGTGGAAGCACAGCCCCACACCGGCCTGTAAGCACTCACACAGGGATACACTTTAAAGCTGTCACTTTCACTTGGGCCTGTTCTGCTCTGATCCACACCTCTAATGTGCAGCTTCATCTGGGTGGCACACATACGATTACTGTACCAGCTAATGCCATCTTCTCATGCAACTCAGTCCAGGTGATGACATCTGGGTATAATGCCGTGCTTATAAAGTTGGCATATTGGTTTGAGTTGACAGGAAATTCCCTCAAACATGAGCTCGGATTGGTTCCATACTATTAATAAAGTTACTTTTTACATAAAAATATTCCAAACCACACCCAGAGACATGTAACTCCAAACTGTGCCACATGTACCTGCCCTTATAAGTGCTCAACCACAGGGCAGTGTGGCCTTCCTCTGACCCTGTCCTACCACAGCAGCCCAGCGACCTGAGGGGAGGGATGAAGCTCGGCACAGGTCTGCACACCTCCAACAGATCTACTCAGGACTTCTTCTCTGAATCCTAATGAGAGAGAGGAGGACAGAGAACAGACTGGTGTTGTACCCAAACAGAGCCAAGATGGCCGCCAACATGGGCCAGAGGCTGATCAGCTGCACTCTGTCACAGGGTCGCTGAATCCACAAGAGCCTGATCAGCTGCACTCTGTCACAGGGTCGCTGGATCCACAAGAGCCTGATCAGCTGCACTCTGTCACAGGGTCGCTGAATCCACAAGAGGCTCTTGCTCCTTCACGGTGGCTTTGACAGACTCTATTAAGGCGTGATATAGTGTTTCACATCTTAAAGTCAATACAGAGTATTTATATTATTACACTGTGCCAACAGAGACGCCAACACTTTCATATCCATCTGTTTCCTCTTTCTGTCCCCAGGCCTCTGCTGGAGGCAAATCCATCACAGCTTTTTCCATTGTGTCGTAGACTTTTACAAGGCTCTGTGTCGCCTCTGCCTGGCGGTTTGTAAAGCTGTCATAGAGGAATCACAGTGAAGGGACTTGTGTGCGCTCAGAGTCAGGACATTGTGAGGCGACTCAGTGTGTGAGATCACGGTTACGACCTCAAACCAGCAGCAGTAACAGCTTCTCTGCATCACACACCATTTCTCAGAATGTAAAAGCACCACTGAACTCACACTTCCTTATTAACCACAAGCCTTCTCCAGACAACTTAACCTTGTCACCAGCTCAGGATCCTGACCTCTGCCTGGCCCCTACACACACTCACACACACACACACACACACACATACACACACATACACACACATACACACACACACACACACACACACACACCCTGGGGCCCGCGCTGGAGGTTTGGGTCACACCTACGGGACTTCTCTGGTCAGTAGAGCTCACACCTCACTCCTCTCACCCCTCACTCCTCACTCCTCTCACCCCTCACTCCTCTCACCCCTCGCCCCTCTCATCTCTCACTCCTCTCACCCAGTGTTGGGTAAGTTACTTTATAAATGTAATCCGTTACAGTTACAAGTTACCTTGATTAAAATGTAATTGTACTGTAACTTTTTGGATTACTTTTACAAAGTAATGTAACTGATTACTTTTGGATTACTTTTGGATTACTTAAGTTTAAATGAGCATTAAACCCATGTTCAACATTTTATTTGTGAGAACTGACAGTGTGAACCTTAAAAGAGTACTAAACTGGGAGGGAATTGCTGACAGGCAATCACAGGAGGTCCACAAGAAGAGATGCCTGCACCAGACTTGTAAGATTTTCAATCAATCAAACAATCAATCAAACATTTATAAGGCGCTTTTCATACAAAATTGTAGCACAAAGCGCCTTACAGTGGTCAAGGATTAGAAGATTGACCTTTATTGATCTCGCACAGGAGAAGTTGTTTCTATATTTGACCCGGGGACCATCCCCATGATTTGTTTTGTTATTTATGCTTTGGTCAGGCCCTAAGCTGGAGGATTTTACCTATGGCGCATGTTTAGGTTTCACACAGTTTCCCAATGTCAAGTGTTCTAGCCACTGACTGCCAGCTAACTGCATTACGGTACTTCATACATTTACAATGACACCCTTGCTTGTAAAATTACACAATCACTGTTTTAGACCAGCAATGCTGTCAGGTTTCACACATTGGATTGGACACGGGTCTCTTGATATCAGGCAAAGACTTTACCACTAGATCACATTTTAGACTCAGATGCCGTCGGTCTGTCGTCGAGACGGCGCACACTCGCTCTGTCCTTAGTGCACTACGTTTCTCACATGGCCGCCTGCGAAATTGAACAGGTCCCGCCTCAGCTCAATGAGCCGGTGGTCTGCTCCTTGTTCCCTAAAGACAAAAATATTATACTATTGCGACTAGTAATACTTGGAATTGGGACATGGCCAATGTTCCCCCTAATTTTTAATGTTTCTGAGCAAACACACTAACTCCACATCCGAAATGCCCCCCCCGCGCGGCTCGCACTTTGCAGATATAAAAAAAAATGCCCCCGCGGCTGAATAAAAAGCTCTTTCATCCCTGATTTACAGTGCGCTGCACAAGTTTTCTTGTGCGCTGAGAATGTGCGAACAGTGCGCAGCTTAGAGTAAACGCTGGACATGGCGACACTGTAGAATATCCAGCATTACAACAGCAAAGGAAATATAGAAGTGTAAGGGGAAAAGCATGTGAACGGTAATACAGGTGCCGTGATCTATGCCGTTACGGCTATCGTCACACATGTTTAGTGTAGTTTATGAAGAGTTTCATGTAGCATAGTTGTAGGTGAGGAGAACCAGTACGTATATTTTATAGTGACGTCGCAACTCTCACTTGTGGATGTCGCTGGCGAGTCGGTCTTTGTAGTCCCGCGCTGTGCATGCTGGGGCTTTTAAGTGTGCGGAGCGTGCATGTTTGCACACTTGGTCCACGCCCCGATTTCCATGGAAACGACGGCGCCGTTCAGAGCTCGTCTTGACGGTGCAGGGGGAAAAACGAATGGAACGGCCCTTGTCGCGCCGGATATGTCGCATATCCCGTTCCAAGGACGCTAACAAGCGTGCCGTCGGTGAATTGGGAAACGGCCTACGACTCGACTGTCGTCATTACGTAATGGATGCCGACGAAAAGCCAAAACCATACCGCAGAAACGATGAGCAGTTTGCCCTAAATGCACAAATTTACTAACTTTTGACTGCCTTAGTTCTGGGCCTCCCTCCAACCAATCAGAACTGGCCTGAAGCGTTTGGTTTCCGACTGGGTGGCATTGGGCCAAGTTACATCTTATCAGTGGTGGAGGGTAGCAGTGCTTACCTTAAGAGCTGTAGACTGCACGGTGAGGATACGGGAGCTCTACCGAGAGGAGTTTACGACACTACGGTGCGGAGGGGAAACACGGGAGCGCGGCAGGCAGGAGGGACCAGCCGACACCGCTCGCAGAAATGGCGGAACACCACGCAGCAGCACAAATTGTAATCCTGTTAAGTAATCCCCATTCTCAATGAATGTACCTGTAATCTGATTACATCGTTTTTTTCTTGTACTGTAACGGATTACAGTTACTTTTATTTTGTATCCTTTTACCGTAACGCCGTTACATGTAATCCGTTACTCCCCAACACTGCTCTCACCTCTCACTCCTCTCATCTCTCACTCCTCTCATCTCTCACTCCTCACTTCTCTCACCTCTCACTCCTCTCATCTCTCACTCCTCTCATCTCTCACCCCTCACTCCTCTCACCTCTCACTCCTCTCACCTCTCACTCCTCTCACCTCTCACCCCTCACTCCTCTCACTCCTCTCACACCTCACTCCTCTCACCCCTCACCCCTCACCCCTCACTCCTCTCACCTCTCACTCCTCTCACCCCTCACTCCTCTCACCTCTCACTCCTCTCATCTCTCACTCCTCTCACTCCTCTCACTCCTCTCACTCCTCTCACCCCTCACTCCTCTCACCCCTCACTCCTCTCACCTCTCACTCCTCTCACCCCTCACTCCTCTCACCTCTCACTCCTCTCACTACTCACTCCTCTCACTCTCACTCCTCTCACCCCTCACTCCTCTCACCTCTCACTCCTCACTCCTCTCACTCCTCACTCCTCTCACCCCTCACTCCTCTCACCTCTCACTCCTCTCACCTCTCACTACTCACTCCTCTCACCTCTCACTACTCACTCCTCTCACTCCTCACTACTCACTCCTCTCACTCCTCACTCCTCTCACCCCTCACTCCTCTCACCCCTCACCCCTCTCATCTCTCACTCCTCACTCCTCTCACCTCTCACTCCTCTCATCTCTCACTCCTCTCACCCCTCACTCCTCACTCCTCTCACCCCTCACTCCTCACTCCTCTCACCCCTCTCACCCCTCTCACCCCTCACTCCTCTCACCCCTCACTCCTCTCACCCCTCACCTCTCACTCCTCTCACCCCTCACTCCTCTCACCTCTCACTCCTCTCACTCCTCACTCCTCTCACTCCTCACTCCTCTCACCCCTCACCTCTCACTCCTCTCACCCCTCCCTCCTCTCACTCCTCACTCCTCTAACCTCTCACTCCTCTCACCTCTCACTCCTCTCACTCCTCACTCCTCTCACCTCTCACTCCTCACTCCTCTCACCTCTCACTACTCACTCCTCTCACTCCTCACTCCTCTCACTCCTCTCACCTCTCACTCCTCTCACCTCTCACTCCTCACACCCCTCTCACTCCTCACTCCTCACTCCTCACCCCTCACTTCTCACTCCTCTCACCTCTCACAGAACAGCTCTATGCACTCTATGTCAGGATAAAGCCTGGTTAAAGGCTGTGCTGCTACTCTGAACATTTTTGGAGAAAAAAATCTACAGGAATTTGTTATTAAAAAACTCCTTGTGAAACCTAAATTGTGGGCATCTGGGACTGGATATTTGGCATGTCAGTCCGGATGAGTGATCAGGTATAGCGTGCAAGAGGCAATAGTTTTTTACTGCCCAATATCAACACTTGGATTAGGTCATCCCAGTTGGCCGTACGAGTGTGGCTGTTTAGTCCAGGAATGGTGGATGGAAGTGACATATCAGGTCCGCAGAGAGGAGTGGAGCGCGAAGCGGGTGTAACGTTTCGGAAACAGAAAAAGCTCCAGTCAAAAGAGGCGTGTCCACATTACCGGAGAAAACACTAAGGGATTGACAGGATATTGTTTAGACGACTGTGTGCGCATGGCTTTAGTCAAGAAATGTGTCAATGATGGACCAGGAGCCAGAGAAAGGTAATGTTGGCGAGGAGGAGAGGTGGAATTTATTTGCCATACTGATGCTATTATTGCTTCCCCTCTCCGCTCCTGCCCCCTCTGTCCTGCTTAAACACATCTGGCACTGTCCAATTCTAAATAGGATTTGAGGCCAACGCGTTTGGCAATTACAACTTGTTACAAAAATATCAAGTGGAGTGTTTTTTTCTGGATGTGGTTATATTTCATTATAGAAAAGGTTAAAAAGGGGCCAGTGGTTTCTTCCTGCACTTACATATTTTCATGACAAGCACATGGGGCCTAAATAAAGTCCTACCAAAGTCTATTTATACTGTTAAATTTACCACATGTAGTGGAAAAGTTGTGCAGAAAACATATGACTTACATACGCTGTCTCAGAAGGAATTATATGAAGTAAATAAAGAGTGAAGACTAAACACGCTCTATAACATGATATCACAGAGTACTGCAGTGATCACGTGCACCAATACTGCTTTCATTCTCACTGGCACAGGTTTAGAACTTTGGAAAACGACGCTGAGCTTCTCTTGAGCTAAAGGCAAATGACCCAGATAACATATTCACCACTGTGCCAAAAACATCAGCAGTGATTTAGTGTTTAGACGTGCCCTCTGTGAAGAAACTGACAGGACAGGATCAGCGTCATCCACAGTGAGCCCTAAAATCAGCCCCTCACATGCTCTACTGTCAGGAGGATGGGTAAAGAGAACAGCAGACTTACGCAGACACTCGTTGGCCTCCCTGGCGCTGGCTCGCTGCCACGGCCTGTCGTAGTGGAAGGGTTTGCAGCGGTCACACTCAGGCCCCTCTGTGTTGTGCTTACAGTCACACACCAGTTTGCCTTCTTTGTCTTTTAGACAGCGGGAGGCATGTCCATTACATTTACACCTCCCTCCCACCTGGAAGTCTCCTACTGCATAAAAGTAAGTAGCCATGGTGGATGGGACTGCCACAGGCTCGTCTTCCCTCCCCGTGCTGTGGTCCCGGGGCAGCGGGGGCATCTGCGGGCGACTGAAGACCACTCGTATGTCAGTGACCGTGACCCAGTCCTGCAGCACTGGGCTGCTGTCAAAGTCCTTCCCTGAGGGTCGCCCATCCAGAGTGCTGAAGGCGATGAGCCCCCCGGAGGCAGAGTGCAGCTCCGTGTGGCTGTCAGTGCACACGGCTTCCTGCTCGTTCAGCTTGGTGATGGTGGCTCTGTTGGGTCGGTTGTACATTCGGCGACACTGAGAGGAGTAGAACTGGTAAGGCATCCAGGTCTTTCCGTAGTCCATGCTTTTGTAAATGGCCATAGACTCTGGCCGTGGGGAGCAGAACTGCAGGCTCACATAGGTGATCTCAAACTTCTTTCCCAAAGACAGAGTGAGTGTGACGTTGTGCGGGGACGTGTTAAAGTTCTCTGACTGCCAGCAGGTGAGATTCAGAGCAGAGTTTAGGTCTGTGAGGTAGGAGGGCGGGTGTGCACGGCGGGGGTCTGCCGCATCACAGATCTGACACGTACGAACAGACGGCCGGTCATCTCCTCGCTCTACCACACTGCAGGAGCGAGAGGGAGGGCGGCCGCACACACTAGACACGCCCACCTCTTTGCCAAACGCCGCGTTGATGAACTCGGGGATGCATCGGCGTGCAGCTCCTGTATCGTCGTAGCACGGGTCCAGAGGGACCTGCTGTCCAGCGAAGGGATTTACAGCACTCAGGCTCAAGGCAGAGCAGGCCAGAAGGCCCAGGGCCAAGAGGCCTCTCCACGGCTCCCTCATCCTGTGCCCGTGTGAGGTCAGAGGGGGAAGACGGTGCTGCTGATGCTTCTCCCCAGGATGAAATCGTCTTAACCTGTGGACAGAAACAGAGGTGAGAACAGACATCATAAAGCAGAACAACTGTCATCAAAACACACAAATGACATTATTACAGGCGCTTTGTGTTACATTCTGTATGAAAACGCTTTATAAATAATGTTTGCTTGATTGATATTCTGTTATTGTAACTCCACAAGCCAAATGCAAGCATGTGATAAAATAACCAAGTTTACTAAAGGCAGAGCACAGGATGTGACCCATTACAGAAAGTGGTTAGGTGTACATTTATATTACATTTATATGATTTGGAAATGTTTCCCAAATGGAAGCTGTTGGTACTGTTCAAACACAAATATATTATTCAGTCATCAGTCCACCCGTCCAGTTGAGAGACATAATTCCACAGATCATTTAGGCTCAAAGGTTTGAAGACGAGAGGCAGGAAGTGGCTGTGGAGGAGAAAACTACTTCTGATCGACGCGTTGTTCAGGTACAAAAAGTCTGCTGAGTCCAAAGAGGAAAAGGAAACAGACTTTTGACAAGCCCAAGAGAGAAAGACGAGCAGAGGAGGAAAGACTCCGGGAGGTTTTTGACAGTGATGGAGGTGTAGAGGAGGACACAGAACGGAGAGGAGGATCAGAGCGTGCACTGTACTGGTGACTAAATATGGTGCGTTCCGTGTGCCACCGGGGCTGCTGGGAGATTAAGCTTAAACAGACACAGCGCACTGACATTCTGTTTAATACTGAAATATTCTCTGCTCTGGTCTGTATAAAACCTGAATCCTGAATCACAACTCTACATGTTTGAGAAAGAGCCAGAAGGTCAGAGGTGGATTTGACCTTAAACATACTGATGCCCAGACTCAGCACAAAGCACAAAGCTCTGACAGTGTGAGTAAAGCCCGACCATCCTGAGCAGTCAAACTTCAAATAATATAACTCAAGTAGACGTAGTGATCCAAGAAGAGGAGCAAATACGTTTGGGATCTGGGAAACTATTACTAATGTAAGAGCAACCTAAACAGAACATCTGATTTATAATCTGAGATTAATGTAATCTGAAGGAGAAAACATTAAAGAATACACAAAATCTGGTATTTTCAAAGGGTAGACAGAAAACTAACATTAAAACTACATTAAATCTGAAGGGGCAGTATAAGAAACACATCTTCAAATCATTTAATTTGGTCGTCATAAAGCTTTTGTCTTGTGGACTTATTCACAGTTGGAAGTAACTAAATGTAAGTGAATAAATGTCACTGAGTACTACCCCCCCTCTAGTAATATCCTCCTGGGACCCGAAGAAAAAAAGTGTTTTTTTTTTTTGTTTGTTTTTTGTTTGTTTGTGATTTTCTATTTGGAGGTAAATGAACACCTTAGCATTTACATTTAGTTAATTTTATTTTTATTTTATTTATGTTGCAACATGTCCCCTGTAACGGACTGTAATAGTGTTGAATCCACGTGAAATTAACAACCGAACAAAAAAATATATATATATTTTTTGATGACCAACATTTGTGACAAGCTTCTACAGTCACCTCAAAAAAATTATAGACTCCCTTTTAATTTCTAATTTGTATTTATTTATTTATTTATTATTTGATTTACTTTTTTATTTTTTACTTTATTTTATTTATTTATTTTATTTTATTTATTTTTTTATTTTTTTTACTTTTTTAAAAACTTTTTATTTGATTTACTTTTTATTTACTTATTTATTATTATTTATTATATTTATTTATTTATTTATTTTTATCATAGTGCAGCCACAAACTCGAGTCTGTCTCAAAACACTTAAAACACAGACTGGTTAACTCAGTGTCACTATAAAGGACACAGATGAACGGGCGAGTCTCAGGAGGATATCACAGATGTTCCAAACTGACAGGACTCTTTTAAAGTAACTCAAATTTAGAATTTTTTATTGGGTTTCATGACTGAATGTTGTTTGGGTTTGACACCAAGATTATGATTTACCAATTCTCAACCAAAAACAATCCATTATAGTTCAGGATTACCATCCAGTTATGTCAGAACATTATACAATTTTTTTACTCTTTCTTTTCAAAAAACAAAATAAAAATATCAGTATTATTTTCATCTGCATAAACAACCACTCGTTTAAAAAGACCCTAGCTGATCAATTCATGTGCACAGGCTAATGATCGTATAGGGATTGGTTTTGCGAATCCGATTGGAGCCCCTGGCTTAGGCCGATAGTAATCCGCTCAGTGCCGCCTCGTGCACGATATCGGACCGGACATGCGTGGGAATTTTCGCCAGGGATTTCACCCGGAAGTGGCAGGAGGCGCCGACACCGTCATAAGTAGCGATTGTTGGCGGAAAAGTCAGACGAAATCATGACTGCGAAGAAAGAACGCACAACACGTACACCAACGCTGCTCCGACAAACTCCTCGAGCGACATCTTTGTATACGCCACATAGTTTGTTGTGTTTTTATTGAGTTTCCATCACCTGGAAGTAGTTGCACTACAGCGGCACATAGCGTAGCGGAGCCGGCCAGGTCGCTGACCATTATCCCATTACACGAGTTTCATGTTGGATTGGATGTGCGCTTGGATCTAAGGACAGACCACCCGCCGAGTAACGGGATCAGATTTGGAGAAATCCAATCCGATCGTACCATGTGGCCGCACTCAAAGACGATTAGACATGACTTAATCTCCAACTCAATACAAATTTAATTGATTACCCAGCCCTAAATTTGTGTTAGAATATCAGACATTTGTAAATATTAAATTACAATTCTAATAAACCACAAGAAAATCACCAGCTCAACAGTGTTCCCCATGGACCACAGAGTTGTCAATGGAAAAGTCTAGTACCATACCCACATGTGAACGGAGAGCGAGAGGAAACATCCTGCTTTAGGAGTTGTTCTTGGCTCAAAAGAACATTTAGGTAATCAACCAATGACAACCCAATGAGGAAGCCCTGACCGACCGAGCAGGATAATGGAAATAAAACCTGATTCTGACAGCGCTGGAGGAATCTTCGACGTGCAGATCTGAGGCCGCAGGGTGGTCCTCACTTTCAGCAGCTACATTCCGCGCACAGTTTTTTCAGCTTCTCCCTGTCACCGGGAGATCGTCCCATGTTGAGTTGTCTCCCTTTCAAGCACGGGCGCCTCTGTCAGAGTTCACAGATTAGGAAAACACAAGTGGCCAGGAGGCTTTATTTGACTTGGGAGAAGAAGAAGCAGCAGCACTCTAGGGGAGAGGGGAGAGACAGCTGAGCCACTTTGTATCCCACGTGGGGGCCCCGGATGAGGGTCAGAGTCCACCGGATTGCCCCCTCTGGATGACAGTGGGCCGGTCTGATGTATGCTGATCTCTGGGGGGTTATTAGTGGCCGCACGGGGGCATTGAGGCCGTTTTAATAGGCTGACAACAAGGGCACTTCCAGGCTCATTATCATCACACAAAGATGAATGGGGCGACTATAATTGGATACTGACAATTAGCGACAATCTTTGCCTCACAGAGCGTCTGCCAAATGTGTTACAGTTAAAAGAAACACACATCGAAATGAGAAAATTGAAAAGTTGGGCTAGTTCCTGTGCCTTTTAACCTTACAGTGTTGTGTTTTTTAGTTGATTGTACATACTTATTATTATTATTTATCTTAATTTTGATGCATGCTCATATTTTCCAACTGTTTCTGAAACTTGCGTTTTGACACTGCAATTTCCCCACTGTGGGACAAATAAAGGATTATCTTATCTCATCTTAAAGGAAAAGTAACGTTTTTTACAATCTGAGCCTTATTTCGGTAATAAAACTTGTTGTTTTACTCACCCATAGCACTTTGGTGTCATATGGAGCACTTCCAGAGATGTTTTAGATTTGCGATCTCCATCATGTGAGTTCTCGGGGCACATGTTTGCGGTCTCCAAATAACACAAACTTTAGCACTTTTCAAATCATAGAAGCCCGATGTCTTAGCCTACGATTTCTTGTGGTCAAAAGTGGCCTGTAATCCGAGATTTATCCATATTTTCGAGTAGATGAGGAGGCCAGTGCGCATGTGTGGACTGTGCTCTCAGCTCCCGGGACCCAAACATGAAACGCAAAGCTGTAAACTATGGATAAATCTCGGATTACAGGCCACTTTTGACTCAAACGAAATCGTAGACTAAGACATCGAGCTTCTATGATTTGAAAAGTGCTAAAGTTTGTGTTATTTGGAGCCCACACGGGGCATATTACATGCTCGGGGAATATATTATATGCCCCGAGCTATGGCTAGAAGTCGCGCTAGGCTAACGCTAATCTAAAACATCTCTGGAAATGCTCCATATGACACCAAAGTGCTATGGGTGAGTAAAACAACTTGTTTTATTACCGAAATAAGGCTCAGATTGTAAAAAACGTTACTTTTCCTTTAAACTAAATCAGATGTAGAACAAGAAAATCCGAGTGTACATCAGAACTAAACTGGGAAGAAAACAAGAGCGGAGTTGCACAATCAAATCAAAGCCACAATTTGTGTAAGCACAATTCTCAAAACACGAAGAGAGCACTTATTTAGATAATAGAATGTCCACTACAAAAGCAGTGTTTTTTATAGAAAAATCTTGTTGTAACTGTTCTAGACCACTAAGATTAGATAAGATAAGATAAGATTAGATAAGATAAGATTTGCCTTTATTAGTCCCACAGTGGGGAAATTCCAGTGTTACGACGCACAGATCAAGAACAGCAGGAAAATGTAGCAATAAAACAAGATAATAAATAATGTCTTAACTAGGAACATGTTCTGAAGTGCATGGGACTCTTGTGTTAGCTTAGCCGTCTTTTAGTTTTTACATTCTGTCCAATCCTAGACAACTTATTGTAAGAAATACATTTTGAAAGTAAAGTTTGCATCCTCGAGCTAACCAAACCCACGTGATAGTGTAAACAAACATATGAATGAATGAGTGACGAGCCGACAGCTGCGGTGACACCGTGGACCCCAGGGACCCTCCCCCATCTCTTTATTTTAGATCAATAACTGAGGAGGGAGGGCTGTGCAAGTCATAAAATATCAACTATGACCAAGATTTAATCGTTCCTAATTGTTAAAGATCCCATGACATGGTACTTGTTGATGCTTTTATATGGCTCCTTAATGGTTCCCTAATACTGTAAATGAATCCTTCTTCAAAATCAACACTCAGTGCATGAGAAACAGAGATAAGATGAGAAAGAGTATTTTTTTCTCTCTCTGAACAGGCCATTATGGGCGTTGTTGCTTGAATGCAAATGAGGAGGACAGAGATGGCCTATAGTAGAGGGTGGGGGCGTGGCCAAGCTCTCCGCTCCGCTCTGACCCACTTCCGTGTTTTTGCATGGGGGGAGAGATTTGAAGCGTTCCATTGAAAAATAAACACATTTCCACAGAAAATAAAATGAAACCACTGCTGTTCAAAGGTCCAGAGGCTCAGATAAAGGACTTCCGAGACTAGAAACACTCGCAAGTTCCTCCAGGCAAATAAAAAATCGTATTTCACATTGCGTAGCTCCTCCGCAGTCCAAACTCTCTGGGCGTGATTTACAGAGACGCTGAGTACAGACAGACGGGGGTGGAACTGCATTTGCATTTCTTTTTTCGAGCTGACGTCAATAAGTTTCCTTGTTCAAAATCGCCCGTTTGAGCTCTGATTTTTTCTAACGCAGAAAAGGATCGCAAATGCTCAGTTTAGACATTTCACAACTTTTAACCAGGGGGGGGGCTAAACAGGGTAGGGGAGCTCACATTAACGTTCAAAAACCTCAGAAAGTGAAAATTTCATGCCATGGGACCTTTAAATATTTTTTGATTGACAGATTTCTCTTAGTGCATTGTATAATTGTTCTGGCAGAGGGTCCACCACCTGCTTTCCTCTGTTAGTTTTTTGCCTGGAATCTTCCACAGTTTTACAGTCATCTTATATAAATCCCTGAAGGACGTCAGAAGTGTGGAGAGGCACTCAGAGAAAGAAGCCATCATTTTCAAAGTATTTCTGAGCTATAAATACACTCCTAATGAAAATATCTGCAAACTACTGTAGACAGGCCCAATGCTGTGGAATACTCAGCTTTAATAAAGATTTTCATTTCATTTATTTGATTTATTTGACAGGGACCATGTACAGGAGCATTAATCACAGTCAGTGAAGAGATGCTTTGAACCAAACATTGTACAAAACATGAAACACAGCATAAAATAATGCATTTCATAAACATTTCATCAAAGGTACATTATTTACATGAGTTAAACTTGATTCCCCTTCTCAGGTTTGATAAGTTTGTATTCTTAAGAAATGTCCATTGAGTCCTACACTAAATTGGCCAAGACAGCGGCACAGATCAATACAATTACAAAGCAATTACAAGCAATAAAATGTTAATTCTGAAACATTTTATTGCTTGTAATTGCTTAAATTGTTTTTAAATGGTTTGTAATTGTATTGATCTGTGCCGCTGTCTTGGCCAGGACTCCCTTGAAAAAGAGATTCATAATCTCAATGGGACTTTCCTGGTTAAATAAAGGTTAAATAAAAAAATTAAAAATAAATACAAATTGAGCAGCTAGTTTACCCTCCAATAGAAAAGTTACATAGTGCACCTTTAAGCCAGTTATAGAAGACAAAAAGGAAAAAAGGAAATTTAAATTTGGAATTGATCCACTTTTTCCTCCTATCACCAGCCCTGGAGGATGCGGTCAAACGTCCCAGGATCTCCGCCTCATTTCCCTGCTTCAGTCCAAGTACTTGTGGGTGTGACATCTCCACATCCAAAAGACGTGAGTTCAATAATCTGTGTCTTTATTTTTCCATCTTTGTGCCTGACAGGAGTGAGGGAAAGGGAAAAGCACGAACGCCCTGGAGAGGAATGTGCCTGCTTCTGTTGCCCTGCCCACACGCCGCTGGCCCGGGACCCTGACTTCTTTAAATCAACATAAACCTGATCCAGGGGCCAACGGGAGGAGACAGACGGCCCCAAGGTGGACGGCGAGGTCAGGGAGATTCTCAGGCTCTAGAACCACTACAGAAATCACAAAGGCAAAAAGGGTGCATTTGATTTTAAAGGTGCACTATGTTAGTTTTGTGGTGGAGGGTCAACACCTTCTTTTCCTCACAGATGTCCCACAATATTGGTGTTTCTATTGCTCAAAAATACCTTAAAAAACATACATTTGGAGTCACCTCTCCACAGATGATTGTTACCCTGATAAATACTAGGGATGCAACAATATTCGATATAATATTGTGTGTGAATGTCATTTGTTTTGGTCCAAAGGGAAAGTGTTATCGCAGCGTCCTCCTCAGAAAGCAGCTCCACAGGGACTTACAGTTGAAATATTCTAACAGAGGTGAGTATTATCTTTCAGTCACTTTTTATTTTACATTGATAGACCCAGGAGTGACAAATATATTAACTTTTAAATACTTTAGAATCACATTTGGCTTTAATCAAATGTGTGTGACACTGGCATGTGCCCCCAGTGAGACGACTCAGGAGGAAAAGAAACCATCAAAGAAGGAAAAATCTGATAACTCCCCTCCCGCTCTATATGAAGAGGAGACTGGCCATATTATAAAATATAAAATAACCTGAGAAAGCCCTGTTCTTAATTTTCACTGCAGAAAAATTCCTTAAGTCCATAATATTAAATAAATATGGAAAGTCTCGTGAAAACACCTGAGGATCAAACCTGTGGGCTCAACAAATCATAGAAAGTGCCAAAAAAAAAATCATACAATGTTATGATAATTACTAAATGTACTTATTGTTCAATACATAAATGGAACAATAATTTTAGGTGGTCATTAAGTTACAGAAGGTATTTATTCAAACCTTACTGATCACCTGAAATGATTGTTCCACTTCAGTCTTGTCGTTTATATTTCGTCCATATTTTCTTCTATAATATTGTACTTCAGAATGTTTTATTGTCAGAGGCCTCGTGCTCTGTGAAGAAGCTGCTTTCTGTTGGCTGCGTTCAACTAGAACGAAAGATCGTGGTCTGAATCAGGAGTGTTCAATACGTCGATCGGGGGCCACGTGTCAGTCGATCGCCAGGGCTTAATGCTCAATTCCGATTTTTTTGTGAAATCCGATTTTTTGCGCATGCGCCCGGAGGACATGACGAGGTCACGTGCAGCGAGCATGCTCAGTGTTTACGGAAGTCGCCTAAAGTTACTGTCGTACCAGAGCCAGAACATGTACAGCTTATTTGTTTTAAGGAGCAGACGGAGAAGGAGAAGGACGAGGTTTTGGCCACGGTGTTTTGTGAGGCGGCGGCAGCAACGGCCGTAGAAATGAACGTGTTTGTGCGGAGTCGCAGACAAAAGTGGTGGGATTGCTACGTGCTTCACCGCTTCACTGCAGGCATGAAAATCCCTCACCTTTCGGCGAAATATGCCCATACGTTCGGGATATGTCCCTTTCTCCGGAGCTCCGGATAATTAAAGTCTGTGGAGACACGAACTATCGACAACACGGCAAACTGTGACAACGGAGCTGACGCGTTCTTATGTCAGATTATCGTAATATTCTGACTAAACCAGGACTAAACCAGGTCTAAACCAGGACTAAACCAGGACTAAACCAGGACTAAACCAGGACTAAACCAAGACTAAACCAGGTCTAAACCAGGACTAAACCAGGACTAAACCAGGTCTAAACCAAGACTAAACCAGGACTAAACCAGGTCTAAACCAGGTCTAAACCAGGTCTAAACCAGGTCTGAACCAAGACTAAACCAGGTCTGAACCAGGACTAAACCAAGACTAAACCAGGTCTAAACCAGGACTAAACCAGGTCTAAACCAGGACTAAACCAGGACTAAACCAGGTCTAAACCAAGACTAAACCAGGACTAAACCAGGTCTAAACCAGGTCTGAACCAGGACTAAACCAAGACTAAACCAGGTCTAAACTAGGTCTGAACCAGGTCTGAACCAGGTCTGAACCAGGACTAAACCAGGTCTAAACCAGGACTAAACCCCCCTTCCCCTCTTCCCTTGGTAGATCTCGGCACTCCATCAACCTCAAAAGTAGATCCTGGTCAATAAAAGATTGAGCCTCTGGTCTGAATAATTCTCTACAGAGAAAAAACACTGTGCATTTTAGACCATGAAATAAAGAAAATTCAAAGAGTAAAGAGCAGCACTAAGCACAGGGACTTTTGATGTGACGTTGCCAATAGTGTCTCTTATAGTTTTTATAGTTCTTATAGTTCTTATAGCCCCAGACTTTGTGTTCTCATGTGAAGACGTGGGAGTAAGAGGACACAAGTTCACAGATTTACTCTCTCCATGTCAGCCTCTGATCCCCTCTCAAATACAAGAAATACTTGTGCTCCATGTGTTGTCAAGATGCGCCTGGGAACAGGAGATGACACCCACAGCCAGATTCCTCCTCACTGGGTGTCACGGGGCAGGAAGGAGCTCTTAAAACCCCCCGTTTAAAGTTTACGTGGGTGGACCCTTTCTCTGCAGATTGAACAATTCCCATAATTGTGAGAGTGATGAAGACACGACACGGCCGTGTGAAGCAGGTGAGAATTTGGAGTCAGTGAGGAAGTCACTGGCCCTGAAGGTTTACGGAAAAGAGAGGTGTGGACTGGCGCTCTTTGAAGGCCTTTGCGGTAGGCAGCGCTGTGGTTTTCCCCAAAAGCCCCCCCGACAGGAAAACAAGTCTCTTTTTTCCACTGCACAAGAGAAAACCTCCTGCCCACAGCCCTGAGCGAGAACCTGCTTTGAACTCACAGGGGGAAAAACCACTAATTATTTTATTAAGTGCTTGTAATACTCACACTGTGACATACATGACACTTAAACACACTGCGCTGATGGACAAACACATGTCGGAGTCAGTCAATAAAGCAGAGGCCGCAAGCTCACTCACACTAAGCTCAGGACTGCACTGGCTTATGGGTCACAAACAAACACGACTATTTTCATTTTCAATTCATCTTCATAGAGCCTTTAAAGGGACAGTGTGTAAGATTTTTACCCGTTAATTACAGAAATTGAAGATACCCATTCAAAAATACAGTGTTTTCCAAGTCTTTTCACTTCCATCATGAAATCAAAGTATTCTTTTGGACTTAGATATAGTCACATAAAAGGGGGATCTTCCCCATGCAGAGGCAGCCATTTTGAATACGAGAGCCGCAGAAGGACATTTGGGCTCCGCCTTCGCCTTCGGCAAGGCTCGTGGTTTTGGGTAAACAACACAAGCATGCTGCCGGATCAGACGTCGTAATGGATCTAACACGTGTTTTGGACTAAATTGTTTTACTGGATTTTATTCACTGGATCCTTATGGACAGATTGAGACCAAGTTTATGGTGAAATACAGAGTTTGACCTGTCCAGAGCCTTCAAAGGTAAGCTAAGTAACAAACCTCGTTTTGTGCTTTTCCGTATAAAAGCCCCATGTGCTCAGGGAGTGATTGTTGTGCCGGAAAATGAATTGCATAGTCAAAAAGAGGAGACTGTAAGGTTTCATTTGATGTGTAGAGTGTCATGGTACATGATCTGGAATGTGTGTTTTCATGAGAAAAGGAAAATAAAATAAAATCGGGACCGCGTTTTATTTATACCGTAGCGGCGCGCGGTTCGTGCGCACGCCCGGGTGACCCTCGAGGTCTGCCGTAGCTAAAACAGAAAGTGCAATAGCACCATCCACCTATGCACCACGAATCCTACACACTGGACCTTTAAAGGAGAATTAACGTTTTTTTTTTACAATCTGAGCCTTATTTCGGTAATAAAACAAGTTGTTTTACTCACCCATAGCACTTTGGTGTCATATGGAGTCTACACTTTAGTTTGAGTCAGAAGTGCCTCTAATCTGAGATTTATCCATAGTTTCGAGTAGAGGACCCCAGTGCGCATGTGCGGAGTCACAGCTGATTTCGCTCTCAGCTCTCGGGACCCAAACATGAAACGCAAAGCTGTAAATTATGGATAAATCTGGGATTACAGGCCACTTTTGACTCAAACGAAAGTGTAGACTAAGACATTGAGCTTCTATGATTTGAAAAGTGCTAAAGTTTGTGTTATTTGGAAACCGCAAACATGTGCCCCGAGAACTCACGTTACGGATATCGCTAAACTAAAACATCTCTGGAAGTGCTCCATATGACACCAAAGTGCTATGGGTGAGTAAAACAACTTGTTTTATTACCGAAATAAGGCTCAGATTGTAAAAAACGTAAATTCTCTTTTAAGAGGTTGATCAAAGGAGAAATTCAATTTGTCAACTGGACAAAGTTTGTTTGGTTGAAAACGTTTCGCCGCTCATCCGAGAGGCTTCGTCAGCTCTGGTTATTGTACTGGTTAGACCCTGCTTATATCTAGCTGCCGGGAGGCAGCTGGTTGATCATGGATTCTACCTGGACGACTGAGGGACTTTTCACGCATTTTAAGAGGTTACTAAACTAAAGAAGCTTCTGAAAGTTCACTCTTCATTGGCAAAAGGAAATTCAGTTTGTCAACTGAACAAAAGTTTATTTGGTCAAATACGTTTGGCAGCTCATCCAGCTGGACATGGACTCTACCTGGACGACTGAGGGACTCTACACACTTCACCCCTCACTGCAGTTGGTTTAATCCACCTGTCAATCACTCAGAGTACTCTGAAGCTGGCCAATAGGAGGTGCAGGCGGGGGAATGTGTATTTATCTGAACATAGTGCTGCATTCAAGCAAATTAGTGAATCACAATTTCATTTTTATCACCACAGCTCCTGCCCTACTGCAAACCAATAACTGATCACCGAGACTTAACAAAAATATTTTTAACATGTTTTGACATTTTCAGATGAAAATGCAATTTCTCCTCCCAGTGAAAAACAAGCTCTTTTTGTTTTTTGTTTTTTTGCTGTATCATTAATTGTAGAATAAGTAATTTGAAAAGTAAATTTGTATAATCAAGTTTGTAAAAAACTTGTTTGATGAGTGAAAGCTCCTGAGTTAGACCTGATAATGAACAGAGGCCACAGAGCCTCTGGAGCTGTGAGGGGCACATGCAGGAGTGCAGAGCCTCTGGAGCTGTGAGGGGCACATGCAGGAGTGCAGAGCCTCTGGAGCTGTGAGGGGCACATGCAGGAGTGCAGAGCCTCTGGAGCTGTGAGGGGCACATGCAGGAGTGCAGAGCCTCTGGAGCTGTGAGGGGCACATGCAGGAGTGCAGAGCCTCTGGAGCTGTGAGGGGCACATGCAGGAGTGCAGAGCCTCTGGAGCTGTGAGGGGCACATGCAGGAGTGCAGAGCCTCTGGAGCTGTGAGGGGCACATGCAGGAGTGTAGTGCCTCTGTAGCTGTGAGGGGCACATGCAGGAGTGCAGTGCCTCTGGAGCTGTGAGGGGCACATGCAGGAGTGTAGTGCCTCTGGAGCTGTGAGGGGCACATGCAGGAGTGCAGAGCCTCTGGACCTCTGTAGCTGTGAGGGGCACATGCAGACCCTCAGAGTGGTCACTGCCACAGTCCTGACCGACAGAAGTGATGAGCTGATGACTGAAGTGTGTTTGGACAGGGGGGTTTGTCCCTCACAGTAAACACATGAGCACTTAAGCTCTCCACTTCATTCTCACCTCGGTACAAAGAGTGTGATAGCCCTCCACACACTCCTCCTCACACTCCTCCACACACCTCCACACACTCCTCCTCACACTCCTCCACACACCTCCACACACTCCTCCACACACTCCTCCACACACTCCTCCACACACTCCTCCACACACTCCTCCACACACTCCTCCACACACTCCTCCACACACTCCTCCTCACACTCCTCCTCACACTCCTCCTCACACTCCTCCACACACTCCTCCACACACTCCTCCACACACTCCTCCACACACTCCTCCACACACTCCTCCGCTCACGAGAACAAAACAAACTCATCTTTAAGGCAATGATGGAGAGAATCACTTAAGAGGGTCAGGGGCATTTGCCGCTGCTGTCCTGAGGTGATGACTGGTGTGTTCGTTTAAAGCTTCAGGAAAACAGAAACTGGATCCAGTGTAAGACTTTCAAAACAGCTTATCTTTCCCTTCTTTGTCATCCGACCATCCTACATCTATGATGTATACCTGCCCTCACTGTCAATGATGGAGTCAAAGAGTGACATAAGAAATAATAGGAACCAAAGTGTACCACGAACTAAGTCCCTGTAATCCTTCAGTTCCCATTGGGCAGAGGACCTTAGTCAGTGGCGTTTGCACAGAGACTCTGGGGAACAGACGTCCAAGTAAAGATGATGAAAAGAGTCTAACAGAGTTTATGTTCAGAAGAGGATGTTATATATTTTATCAAGTGTATATTTTTTACAACTGTAAACCAGGGCGCATAAAACTGCACAACTCAGATGTCAAATAACATGTGAATGAAAAACATTTAAAATGCAACGTCACCCAAAACCTCATCACTGGAAAATAGCTGCCCCAGAGCAGGACCTAAAACCAGGGTATGTTTGTCAAAGAGGAGCACTACTAAAACTATCACAGGAGCTGCAGCTCCGACGGGGCAGAAGACGCCTGAATGTGTAAAAAACAAAACCGTGACCTTAGTGCACATGACTCCAGCAGTGTGGCTCCACTTCAGGTCAGGAGACATGTCGCAGCAGTGAGGAAGACCCCTGTTTCAGATGGACTTAAAGCAGGTCATTGGGAAATCCCAAATTGGACCATCTGAGTCTGACCAGTCTCCTGCACACCCGTGTTCAGTACATACAGATAAACCACTTAAAGACTTCAGGTACAGTTTAAACAGGACAGTCAGGTGACAATACGCGGGTAGTAAACAGCATGTTGGTCAGTGTTGGTCTTAGCGTTGGTCAGTGCTGGTCAGTGTTGGTCAGTGTTGGTCTTAGCGTTGGTCAGTGTGGGTCAGTGTTGGTCAGTGTTGGTCAGTGTTGGTCAGTGTTGGTCAGTGCTGGTCAGTGTGGGTCAGTGCTGGTCAGTGCTGGTCAGTGTTGGTCAGTGCATATGTAAATGACAAACGCATTGGGAGACTTGGCAGAGGCTGAACTGGTGAGGATGGGTGCTGCTTTGGCATCTTCTGTTGGCATTCAGTGTAGACTACCCCCTTATTAAAACCCGTGCTCTGTCCTCCCTGTGCGCCGGACCGTGCCGTGACCGCAGGGTCAAGTGAAGCGGACAAGTGACACCTGTGCGGCTTTTGCACCGGGATCTGCGGCCAGGACCCGAAACACACCGGCAACCGCCAAGGAACTGACGAAACACACCGGCAACCGCGAAGGACACGTGAGCTCAAACATCAAATATCACCACTCCAAATATCCTAGAGTTTGTCCTCTGTGAGACACGGAACTCACCTGAAGTCAAATCTCGGATGTCACCGATGTAAACAATGTGTTAAGATCCAAAGTGCGACAGTTCTGCGGTTTAAAACACCCCGAGTGTCCAGACAGAAGAAGAGGCGCAGGTAAAGGCGCAGTCCGCGGGGTCCAGGGGCAGTGTCCAGGGGCAGTGCGCAGTCCGCGGGGTCCAAGGGCTTCAGGGGCTTCAGGGGCTTCAGGGGCTTCAGGGGCTTCAGGGGCTTCAGGGGCTTCAGGGGCTTCAGGGGCAGAGCAGTGCGCCTGGTCCAGTCCGGAGCACCGACTGAGGAGCGCCCACTGCAGCCATAAAGTAAAGCCCTGCCCGGGGGAGGCAGTTCCAACAAATCAAAGCCACATTTACCCCGCGCGTGAGAGAGAGAGAGAGAGAGAGAGGGAGAGAGAGGGAGGGGGGGGGTGGAGAGAGAGAGAGAGAGAGAGGGAGGGGGAGAGAGAGAGAGAGAGAGAGAGAGAGAGAGAGAGAGAGAGAGAGAGAGAGAGAGAGGGAGAGAGAGAGAGAGAGAGAGAGAGAGAGAGAGGGAGAGAGAGAGAGGGAGAGAGAGAGAGAGAGAGAGAGAGAGAGGGAGGGAGAGAGAGAGAGAGGGAGAGAGAGAGAGGGAGGGAGAGAGAGAGAGAGGAGAGAGAGAGAGAGAGGGAGGGAGAGAGAGAGAGGGAGGGAGAGAGAGGGAGAGAGAGAGGGAGGGAGAGAGAGAGAGAGGGAGGGGGGGAAAGAGGGAGAAAGAGAGACAGAGAGGGGGAGGGCGAGAGAGAGAGAGAAAGAGAGAGAGGGGGGAAGAGAAAGAGAGAGGGGGGGGAGAGGAAGAGAGAGGGAGAGAGAGAGAGGGGGAGAGAGAGAACGAGAGGGTGTGTGTGTGTGTGTGTGTTCTTGTATGTGTATGTGTGTGTGTGTGTTGTGTGTGTTGTTGTCTTAACTCCACCTGTAATTTGGTGACAGGTACAGTATAATTATAATTATAATTATAATTTCCCGTGTGGCCAAAACGCCATAAACCAAAATCATCACTTTGTTAAAGTGTCACTTGCGCCGTGTTTACACCTCCAACAACACAACTGCACAACTGCACAACTGCTCTCACTTTTACCCCAACAACACAAATGCTCTCACTTTTACCCCCAGCCCCTGACGCGCGCGCACACACACACATAGTTATATATTATTACTACGCAAAACTTTGGAGCTGGTTTGTCTTGGTAAAACCAGTCATGTTCTGGAGTGTTGTGCAGGTGCTAACCACCAACACACGAACCATGACTGCGACATCACCTCCTGGATCAATAATGATCAACATTCCTCCTGTGTTCACTGCACCATCCTCCGGGGGGAACATCCGGGACAACGGGCCTTTCTCTGATACTTTCATCTACTGAAATATTTCAAAAAATAAAATAATACAGTAGTTTTTCCAAACTGTTACTGCAGTATAAATGTGCTCTTCATATTCAAAGATAAAACTGTGGGTCTGATCTCCTCAGATGTGACTGATCCTGGGTCTGAGCTGCAGTGTGTGTTTTCATCATTGGTGAAAAAGGTTCATCCGATTTTCATGTTTTAATTAAGTTAATATTATTATTAAAGTGTGCTACAAAACAGAACTTCCAACATAATGAAATTCACCACTGGAAAACTATGAAAATTAACACGAAATATTGTCTCTTGCGTCAGAAGCGCCGTGATGCCCCGACTCATTTTTAATATGAGTAAAATATGAGCTAAAGAAGAAGAAAGAGCAGGACACACACGTACTGCAGCTCCAGGGGCCCTTTATGTCGCAGGCTCTGGGGGCCCCGGGTGTCAGACGGGCCCCCTGCGGCGCACACCCCGCACCGGGGGCCACTCTTTTCCTGAACTGCACACAGAAGGTACAGTGTGCATACTTCTGAGCGAAATCCAGCCGTGTTTTAAGGTAAAGGACGCCCTCTTGTGGGTACATGTAAAACCGCGCCCCAAAGTGTTGGTCAGTGCGAGGGCCCTTCACAGGGGCCCTTCACAGGGGCCCTTCACAGGGGCCCTTCACAGGGGCCCTTCACAGGGGCCCTTTGCGCAGCTGCAGGTGAGGAGGGCTAATGCTCACTCCTGTGGGAACAAAGGTGTTAACTGTTGGCCTGTTTTATCACAATATCTTATTTAATCCATGATGTTTGTAATTGATCTATTATTGATCACAGGTGTAGTTTAGCAAACATGATCCTAAGCTATGCTAATGTTTCTGTATTTGTGGCTGACTAAGGAGTGGATTTTCGTTTAGTAGCTGGTGGAGTTGTTAAGTTCGGCCTGTGAAAGTGTCTTTTGTCTTTTAGGTATTTCAAGCATAATGAAAAAGACAAGTTGGTTTCCTCGTGCTAAGTAGGTCACTTGTGCCCAGTAGTCTTGACCACAGGTAACACAAAAATACAATATTAGGTGGAATTTGGAATACTGTGCCACATGTGTTAACTCAGTTTATCATGTTTGTTTTCTGTATGTTGTTCCCTGCTCTGTTCATAATAAAATAACACAGCTCTCTTATATTTTCCCAGTGCAGAGCTGAGAAGTGGGCCAAGTGCCGGGGCCGCAGAGGAACCCAGTCACAGATAATTATCTCGGGCCGACTGTGACCCCAGAGGACTGAACACGGTACGTTTTTTTTTCAAGAGGGACGAGTTTGGTGAAGTGATGAGATTTTGGAAAAGTGCAAAAAAAAAAAAAAAAGCAGGTCAAGTGAAGACGTAGAGTGCAATGAGGGCATTCTCTCTCAGACTGGTCTAGTGTGAAAATAAACAGCTTTATCCCCTCTTTAGGACGCACTCGAGGGTCCTAGTGTGTTTACTTTCCCCCGAGTTGTCCTGAGTCGAGATAGCGTTATTGTATACATGTTCGCACACACTCTCTCCACTCACGGCTCAGCTGCCACTCCACTTCAAAGCCCGAGTCCTGAGAGGAACCGGACACTGGACGTATTAATGGACACTATAGAGCGGGTACATAAGTGTCCTTCTTTTCTGCTTGGCTCCGGCATGTCAAAGCTATGGGAGCCCATTGCCGCCAGTAAAAAAGAAAAAAAAAAAAGTTGGTCACACTAAGTCATAATTATGAGATAAAAAGTCAAAATTATGAGACAAAAAGTCAAAATTACGAGATAAAAAGTAAAAATTATGAGATGAGAAAGCCAAAATTATGAGATAAAAAGTCAAAATTATGAGATAAAAAGTCAAAATTATGAGATAAAAAAAGTCAAAATTTTTAGATAAAAAGTAAAAATTATGAGATAAAAAGTAAAAATTATGAGATAAAAAGTCAAAATTATTAGATAAAAAGTCAAAATTATGAGATAAAAAGTCAAAATTATGAGATAAGAAAGTCAAAATTATGAGATAAAAAGTCAAAATTATGAGATAGGAAAGTCAAAATTATCAGATAAAAAGTCCAAATTTTTAGATTAAAAGTCCAAATTATGAGATAAAAAGTAAAAAATTATGAGATTAAAAAGTCAAAAATTTGAGATAAAAAGTCCAAATTATGAAATAAGAAAGTCAAAATTATGAGATAAAAAGTCAAAATTATGAGATAAAAAGTCAAAATTTTGAGATAAAAAGTCAAAATTATTAGATAAAAAGTCAAAATTTTGAGATAAAAAGTCAAAATTATGAGATAAAAAGTCAAAATTATGAGATAAAAAGTCAAAATTTTGAGATAAAAAGTCAAATGTTTTAGATAAAAAGTCAAAATTATGAGATAAAAAGTCAAGATTTTGAGATAAAAAAGTCAAAATTATGAGATAAAAAGTCAAAATTATGAGATAAAAAGTCAAAATTATGAGATAAAAAGTCAAAATTTTGAGATAAAAAGTCAAAACTATGAGATAAAAAGTCAAAATTATTAGATAAAAAGTCAAAATTATGAGATAAAAAGTCAAAATTATGAGATAAAAAGTAAAAAATTTTGAGATAAAAAGTCAAATGTTTGAGATAAAAAGTCAAAATTATTAGATAAAAAGTCAAGATTTTGACTTTTTTTATCTCATAATTTTGACTTTTATCTCAAAATTTTGACTTTTCATCTCATAATTTCGACTTTCTTATCTCATAATTTTGACTTTTTTATCTCAAAATTTTGACTTTTTATCTCAAAATTTTGACTTTTTATCTCAAAATTTCGACTTTTTTATCTCATATTTTTGACTTTTTATCTCAAAATTTTGACTTTTTATCTCATAATTTTTACTTTTTATCTCATAATTTTGACTTTATATTTCAAAATTTTGACTTTTTATCTCAAAATTTTAACTTTCTTATCTCATATTTTTGACTTTTTGTCTCATAATTTTGACTTTTTATCTCATAATTTTGACTTTTTATCTCATAATTTTGACTTTTTATCTCATAATTTTTACTTTTTATCTCATAATTTTTACTTTTTATCTAAAAATTTTGACTTTTTATCTAAAAATTTCGACTTTCTTATCTCATATTTTTTACTTTTTATCTCATAATTTTGACTTTTTATCTCATAATTTCGACTTTTCGTCTCATAATTTCGACTTTCTTATCTCATAATTTTGACTTTTAAATTTTGACTTTTTTTATCTCATAATTTTGACTTTTTATCTCATAATTTTAACTTTCTGATCTCATATTTTTAACTTTATATTTCATAATTTGTACTTTTTATCTCATAATTTAGACTTTTTATCATAATTTCGACTTTTTATCTCATAATTTTAACTTTCTTATCTCATATTTTTGACTTTTTATCTCATAATTTTGACTTTTTATCTCATAATTTCGACTTTTTATCTCATAATGACTTTTTATTTCAAAATTTTGACTTTTTTTCCTCATAATTTTGACTTTTTATCTCATAATTTCGACTTTTTATCTCATAATTTCGACTTTCTTATCTCAAAATTTTGACTTTTTATCTCAAAATTTTGACTTTTTATCTCATAATTTTGACTTTTTATCTCTTATGACTTAGTGTAACCAACTTTTTTTTTTTTTCCTGGTGGGAATGGGCTTCCATACAAAGCAGAGGAAAAGCTATCAATATATTTTCTTATGCCAGTATTATTGTCCCATCCATCATTGTGACACTGCATCTCTGGAGGTGGTCTGCTGCCAGCTTGGACTTTTTTTTTTTTTAATCAGGATACCTCAAGGCTGCAGTGAGGGATTTGTTGTAACTCAATCTGCTCTCCTCGACATTAGGAAGTCGTGTGTACATGGGGAGGGTCTATGTCCAGTCATAAGATTATTTTTAGTTTGTTCTCTTCGGGATCTATGGCTTCCTGACTCGTTCTGTGTCCAGTGTGTGCATGATTAGCCCCGTGTGTGTTTTTACATACATGTAGCTATGCATGAATTAAGGGAGGGGGTCCAGGTACCTCACTGGTGGTATTTAGACCGTTCATTTGTGAGGAATCCAGGATCATTATCCCAAAGTGTTGCCAGCTGGAAGTGCTTGGAAGTTCCCATTTGAACTCGATGTGTGTTCCGAGCGACTGGGAATGCCGCGCAAGATTCTGGTTTTCATTCCGCCTTGATATTCATGAGCTGGGGAATCTGGCACTGTCTTGACAATTAGCTAATAAATTGTACGGTCACAGCGATGCCGCCCAAGGCTACGGAGCCACTGAATTCATTTTAATCTGCCGAGTTGGAAGCGGATGGCGGGGGGAGATTTCACTTCTGATAGGCTGCTCGTAAATAATGACAACAGAAATGTGCAATCATTTAGGGAAGACATGGGCTGTTCTTAGATTTCTCTAAGTATCTGTGTTATTCTCGACTGATGCTCCCACAGTAAAGGGAAAGAACGACCTTTTTTCAGTGGATACATTTCTATTTGAGTTTTCTTCCTTTTTCTGAGATTTTTTATTATTATTATTATTGTAAAACTTTGAACATGCAAGATAATATACAAAAATATAAACAACAACAATAGTCGAGGCTTAAGAAATTTTAAATTCAAAACAGAGTGCTTTGGTTTTCATGTTTTTTTGGTTTGTACAACATTTTAAAGAGTTTAAATACGAAGACAAGAGCGACTGAAATATGACAAATTTGGGTTTTTGGCTCGAAAAATTACAACAATGAATATGGTATTTTGAGAAGATGAGAAACAAGCTCAACACTTTTTTTTCCACAGGAATGTCTTTTTCAAATATACCAAAAAGTCCATGTTTTACGTTCAGCTGTAGGTTTGTATCACAAACAGAAGTGTGTCATCCAAAAGATCTGAGTATATGAAGAATCCCAGAACAGATGAGTGTTTCTTCAGCGCTGTGACAAAAAGAGCACAGATGATCTACATTTAACCCAAATTCTGAGGTTACAGCATTAACAGGGGAACATCTATGTAGGATTTTTAGGCAAACCTCACGAGTCTTATTCGTTACAAAATATTTTCTCGGCAAAAGCCAAACTTTGTTCCAATGAATGTCCGTAAAAGTTCCAACTAAAGACAGAAGCTGGTACTGACAGACTCCCTGGTGATCAGTTCTCTTATACATTTGTTATTTCAAAATCATCAAATCAAAGTTCAGCTTTATTGTCAATTCTGCCATATGTGTTCAACATACAGTGAATCAAAATTTCATTTCTCTCTGGCCAAGTGCAAAAAGACAGTACAAGATAAAATATAAAGACAAAACACAACAAAAACTATCTAAGACAGAGATCTAAAGTTAAACTAAACTCTAAGATCTAAAATCTTATTTGTTTTAAAGCTTAAAAACTGATCTGAGTTACCATAAACAGCTCTGTCCCAGCAGGAGCATCATTAGGCTCGTGGACATAAGTGGACATAAGTGGACATATTTGGACATTAACATTTGTAATAAGATTAAAACCTGAGTGTGCCTCTTTATTAAGTCATAGTTTTGTCAACACTAGATGTCAGTGTTGCTTCGGTTTATTTTGTCTTTTACCTGTGGCAGGAGCTGGAGAGGATCACAAGAGCCTCAAGTGCCAAAAAGTAAGTTTATTTAAACCAAAGTGATACATTTTATTTGTATAATGTGTCCTAGCTTTACCTTAGTGATCCTCATCTCCTCATATTGACGTTTAAAGACAGTTTTCCATCACGGCGGTGTTGATGTTTTCTCTGGGGCTTAAGTCTCAGGTATCTATGGAGAAAACCTTCTTTGTCGGGCCTAGTGGTCAGCTTTCCTAATCATTTCCTTTCACAAAAGGGGTATTTACCTTCAATATGGTTTGCATAAGCTGTAAGGAGACTCAGGCCAGGCCACTAATTACAATGCAATCCAAAACCAGGACTTCTAATAGTGGATTTTATCAAACATGCAGCAGGTTATCAGAGTCTCTAATTATTTCACAGTGTTATGGTCGTCTGATTGACTTGAGATGAGAGCTCTAAAGGGCATTTTCTATCTCACACACACAGTTTTGAATAACACTATGGGAAATTCACTTGACAAATGTCCAGCCAATTACCAGAGTATTGCAATTTCTGGCTCGTCATGGCCTCTCTCAGCGTAACATGAACCATTTCTAAATGAGACTAAATGCCGTCTGATTCAAACAAGGTCATTGCGCTGTTCCCAGGGGGTCAACCCTTGTGCACTTTGAGCTGAAAAGCATCCCATTTGGCTCTCCCTTTACATCCAGATCCTATTGACAAGTGCATGGGGCCGCCACACACACACAGCAGGCACGGCCCCTTTCAGACTCCAGCCTCTATGTCCATTTTCTAATTGGTGGTTCTTCTTTCAAAGGCTTGATTATGTGTTATGTGCCGAGGAGGCCGTCCACTCTTTTGCAAGGCATCTCGATTCAGTGCATCTACAACGCCGGAGGGGACAAAAGAGGCACTCGCTCCTCTTGTGGGAGTCCGCTGACACCAATAAACCCCCCCCAGCCCTTTCCACTTCCTCCTCGATGTGTTGGGGTTATGTCAGGAATGTCCTGGGTCCCATTGTCCCCCGGTGCTCTGTTTTTGGTAACCCATCACCAAGCACCCCCCCCCTCCCTCTGTTTTACACACCAACACACACATGTATACATCCCGTACTCTGAATAGACCACCTCGGATGAATACGACAGACATCCAGGCGTCAGGACGTCAGGTCGGTGCGCTGTGGTCCTCTGGGAAAACTACAGACAGTTAGGTTCACCTGTTTGGTCACCTCAGCCTGTGCGCTTTGCCTAATGGCACAAAGACAATGGGCTGTCCTTTCACTCAGGTAGAACGCACTGTCTGTAACAGAGTTAAACCCACACTTACACACTGTTACGCAGCACCAAGAGCTTGACTATGGGCAGAAATATGTGCCACCAGAAACTGAATTTGAATCACATAATTTGAAATTGTATTTTTGAATTTGAAATTGTATTTTTTTAATTTGAATCATTGCATTGAAAAACTGAATCTGAATAGTACCATTTGAAATTGAATTTATTAGTTTGTAACAGGAATCTAATAAAAGCTCTCTCGAAATCTTTCTCGAAATTCAAATTCAGTTCTCAAAATTCAAATTCAGTTCACAAAATTCAAATTCAAGTTAAAGCAGCAGACAGAGGAGTCCTGTATATCTGAGCTCGATTGCTCTTCCTTCATCCTTAAAGTACCAGGATGTTTGTCACAGTAAACTTGAATTTGAATTTTGTAAACTGAATTTGAATTTTGAGAACTGAATTTGAATTTTGAGAAAGATTTCGAGAGAGCTTTTATTAGATTCCTGTTACAAACTAATAAATTCAATTTCAAATGGTACTATTCAGATTCAATTTTTCAATGCAATGATTCAAATTAAAAAATACAATTTCAAATTATGTGATTCAAATTCAGTTTCTAGTGGCACATATTTCTGCCCATACTTGACATTCACCCTGAAGTTGAACTTGAATACACTCATGTGCATTTTTGTTGGTAAAACAACAATTTATGTGAAATTATATTTGAAAATGCCCATCTTATCTGTGTTATAACGTCGTTTCCTCATCAGAATCACACCTTCAGTTTAGTTTCACTCACACAACATCATTTAACACACAGACCCTGAATACTTAGGCTGTTCCACTGTGTGATGTCAGCGCGTGAATGAAACAAAACTCATCTCAAGGTGTGTTTGGAGGAATGAGAACATGGCTAAAAGCTCACAGAGTACATTTTGTGTAATAAAGGAACTTTAAATGTATGAAATTATGAATATAATATTCAAATATGGGGGCAGTAGCTCAGTTGGTAGAGCACATGCCTCGTGATCCAGGGGTTGGTGGTTCGAATCCCGGACGGATGGACCGCATATGGTCAGAAGATACATCAAGGCCCGTTGTGACGTGAGCCGTCCTCCTGTGGACCCACCACCCGCGGGAGGATTCATGGGGGCTGGTGCATTGTGTTCTGGGCAGTGGAACACTGCTTGGACTGCTGCCCCCGCGACCCAGAGAATGGAAAAAGCAGAAGATGAATGAATGAATATTCAAGTATTCAAATGTATTTCTAAAAGAAGATAAGATCAGACGTTATTGATCTCACAGGAGAAATTCACTTGCCACATGAGCTCCAGGCAGTAAATAAGTAAATATATTTGGACTGTATAGTGGAGTTGTACAGTGTGATAGCGGTGGGGATGAGGGATCTGCAGGAAGATAGTGGGATGTCGTTTGGAGCAGCCGACAACAGATGCATAATAGACACAGTATATAAGAATAGAATAAAATGTCACACTGGATTAACAGTTTCCTTTTTATCTGTAGGATCTTCTAGTTATCTGGCTGAGGACCTCTGCGGTGTCGGTAATGGCTTCTTCCAGGTCCACCCCACCAGACTCTTACTGTAGACACATTCACAAGTCTGCGGCTTGCCCAAAACATCCATTTATTCACATTATTTACTACTTAGTCACATTTTTTCCCACTGGGGCCAGCTTCATCATCATCACCTGGCTTTAGTCCTCCTGCAGACCATGAGCAGCACTTATTGAAGTGTTTGGGAGTGTCTGGGAGTCAGTGATAGGACGTCGGCTTGTACATATGTTACAGAGCAAGGCGCCATTGCGGCCTAAAAAACTATTAGGCTCTGTAAATACACACTGTGGCGAAAGTAAACATTCTCAGCATGCCATGCAGCCTGTGCACAGAGGGGTACAGGGAGACAGCACCGGGAAGGGGGGGCAGTCAGCGACCCGCGACACTGTGGGGACGGAAATATAGATTTGAATTAGGGAAAACTCCAGCGTCACAATCATGATGGAGCTGAGTGAAGTAAACATCTTAAACCTTGTTGGAGGTACTGAACCCCCCAGTTTCATCTGCACATTCACCGAAAAATAAAATATATATTCAAGACACAGGTATGTTTTACTGGTGCACAAAATGAACCATCAACATCACTGGGTTCAAAAAAACAAAACCAATAAACAAAGTACAGACCTTTTCACAAAGACTTTGTAACACCACCACACTGAAATGTTTTTATTTTTAACCTTGTGTATTCCAATAATGGACTTATTGTATTTATGCTATTTATTATTTGTAATTAATTAATTAATTAATTAATTAATTGCATTTATACAGCGCCTTTCATGACACCCAAAGCGCTTTACAGTTCATTGTTCATTCACTCCACACTTGGTGGTGGTGATACTTTCTGTAGCCACAGCTGCCCTGGGGCAGACTGACAGAAGCGAGGCTGCCAATCTGCCCCATCAGCCCATCCGACCACCTCCAACACTCACGCACACTTCACTTTCATCCTAGGCAATGTGGGTAAAGTGTCTTGCCTAAGGACACAGCGACAGTTTTTTGCGACTGGCGCCCCCCTGTGGCACCTGGAGTTCCCAGTGTCTCCCATCCAAGTACTGACCAGGCCCTGGAGCTTCTGAGGTCTGACGGGATCAGGCTTTGACAGGCAGGTACGGCCACATAACATTTTAACACACACACACACACACACACACACACACACACACACACACACACACACACACACACACACACACACATCACCTAATTTCCATCAGGCTACAATAATAATGAATATTTACTGCACATCAGTGTGACTTCTGCTGTCGTCTTTGAGGGACCAGTTCAGAAATGCGGCTTCACCTCGGCCAGTGTCGCTCTCATGTTATTTCCACAGCAAAGTCTGTTCCTCTTCTGAGTTTTTATGTCCAGCATCCTCAAGAAGGATCGCTCACAAAGATATTGTAACAAACGGCTTAAAAATATGAATATGACCTCTGCCGAACCCCTGAGACAGACTCACCGAACCCCGAGTGTTCAATCGAACCCAGGTTAAGACCCAGTGTCTTAGACGCAGTGGCTCTGATGGTTCTGATAACCAGGGCCTGTCAGGAGCGATTTGGAGCCAGCTCCTGTTTGTGCCTGTTGGCGGTGAATGCCCCGCTACACTAATGCCCATTTGGTGTAAGTAGCTGTTTGCAGTGGAGAGGGTCAGGGGCCTCTCGAGGAGCAGGGGCCACTCTCCAAAACACTCGAATCGGTTTGACAGAAAGAGCCGAACCTGGATTCACCCTGAGGAGGGAAGAATGAAGCCGTTCTGTCTGCGTTTCCAATTAGTGACACACAAAAAGTCTTTATGACACCGGTTAAACAACACTGTTTCTGGTGCATCCCTTTCCAAATGTAAGATGCACACCAGCACTAGAAGAAGGCGTGTGTAACCATGGCAACAAAGCTCAGAACATGCTCTATTCCCGGCCCTGTTGGCACATCACTCTCATAGCTCTATATTTAGGGCTCATTTTGGATTCACTCTGTCTAATAAGTGTTCATATAAACAGATGATGTGGGTCATGCACTTCGCTGTGCTTCTCACACCTTCATTTGAATAAACTCACCTGTTGGATTGGAGAACGTGAGCTGCTGCTTGTTGTTGTGATGAATTCTTTATCTACTGCTGCGCCTCGGGGTTTTAAAGCTTTTGTTAGAACATACATAAAGATGTGCCTCAGCCCGCTGTGAGAGACTGCTGAGTTCTGAAGCGAGATAATACACAGACATGCATTTCTGGCATGATTGTGGTAACACCGGGCTATAATTAGGCCATTTTTGTGGCTTCATAAAGTGACAAATCAACTGAAGACCACCGGGACACGTGTAAGAGATCTGTAAGCCACATACAGCCGCTCGGAGACGTGTACACACTTAGATACACACTTCTTCTATTGCCTCTGAGAGAGAACTAATGTTATGTGCCCACACACATGCGCCACATGCCGGGGTTGGTGGTCTGCTGGTATGCTGCGTATCATCTGCCCCCTCCCTCCAGCACTGGGGCTAATACCCTGTCATCATCAATACCCTCACAGTGCTGACTCAAAGCCTTTTACTACTGTGGGCTTTGAGCGCACTTACAGCACAGACCCTCGTCTCCGACTCTGTCTGCAGATATGTGCGGCTCCACACAGGTACTGTCATGTGACCTGCACTTTTGTCCTGAGCGCTGAGACCGAACCACCGATGCTCCCAGTGTGACCACAAGCATCAGAATAATGAGGCCACTAAGCATGTCACTCAGCCAACATCATTATCTGCTGCCACCATTCCAGACAAACTAAGTCTTATCTTTTTGTGCTTAAATCAGAGACAGTTTGGTTTACAGGGGATAAGAGCAGATCGTACAGGAGTCCTGCTGGTGGAGTTCTGTCCTTACAGCAGAAGGCAGCGGCATCTTGACACTTTTATGAGCAACATGTTTGTGAAGTGTCCACATCTCATGTGCTGCAGGACACATGACGGCTGTGAACCAGGACAAGTCAAAGTTTATAGTAACACATTTGGTCTTTTTATGAATGAAGTAGGCAGCATAAGTTGATAGATTTGAGGAGAGGTGCTGTATTTTCTAAGTCACTTCTGACTTACAGCCTAAAGATGTCATTTACAACCACTGTTTTGTATTTCCACCAAAAAGATAGTTTTGTTGTGACTAAATGGTGTGACTGATATTCTTGAAGCTGAGATGTGCTGTGGTGAGTGGAGGTGCCCCTCACCTCTCACTGGCTGCTGGGCAGGCTGTGTGTCTGAAGGTGCGCACCTCACTGGCTGGAGCCAGGGCGGCGTATTGCCTTTCACACGCTTCTAAAATACTCTCCGGGCGGGCAGAGGCTGAAAGGGTTACTGTTTCCCAAAGTGCCTCATTCTGCGCAGTCGAGAGGGGGCGGCTGAGTGGCGCCGTAGAGTCACAGACGCACTTTCTAAAAACCCCGAGACATCATCAAGAAAGAAGCTGACAGTGAGGAAAGCAGCCCCTTCCTCTCCTCCTCCTCCTCCTCCTGGTGCTGGCACCGTGCCTTTCTTCTCTTCTTACCAAAGCCTCCGCGGTTCTGTCACAATAAGCGAGCGGCAAGTGTCAAATCCAACTGTGGCCACAGAGCTACAAATCACCCGGAGGCACAAGATGCGCTCAATGGAAACTTTCCCTCAGACATTAGTCATGGCTCTGTTTAAGTCGTTGATTGTATTTAAAGAATATTATAAACACCACAAACCCCCGTACTTAGACTAAACGGCTCGTTTCTTTCATTAAGCGTGTGTTTAGTTGGCTAATTCTGCTAACGGGAAAAACAGTTGTCCATTGTTTTTGGGGCTTTGTTTTCCTCTCAGGGCGGAGAGAGTCGCACAGGCGCCGGTCTGGTGCAGCCAGGCTACCCCGAGTCTGCCCCGAGTCTACAAATACCCCAGTGGAACTTTGTGTGAGCAGCTCCAGAGTCATGCAGCCCCACAGTAATGCCCCAGAGTAATGCCCCACAGTAATGCCCCAGAGTAATGCCCCACAGTAATGCCCCAGAGTCATGCAGCCCCAGAGTAATGCCCCACAGTAATGCCCCACAGTAATGCACCAGAGTAATGCCCCAGAGTAATGCCCCACAGTAATGCCCCACAGTAATGCCCCACAGTAATGCCCCACAGTAATGCCCCAGAGTAATGCCCCAGAGTAATGCCCCAGAGTAATGCACCAGAGTAATGCCCCAGAGTAATGCCCCACAGTAATGCCCCAGAGTCATGCAGCCACAGTAATGCCCCAGACTAATGCCCCACAGTAATACCCCAGAGTAATGCCCCAGAGTAATGCCCCAGACTAATGCCCCACAGTAACTGTGGAGTTTCACCTCGTGGACAAACACGCTCTTCTCCCTTTAGTCTCATCCTGGACCAGTTGTTGACACTAAACACATTGAAAGAGACTTTATTGCTAAATCGTGAGAGCCATAACATGTACACTGATATGTCCGACTTCTTTATTTACTTTTGTCTCATTTTAGCAATATTCAAGTAGACATCTCCCATATTTGTGTTTCTGTATACTCTGCTATTCTCTTCCTTATGCTCTATACTCACAATCGTTAAAATAATAAATAAAACATACAGATTTGTTTATTTCTACAATACTATGTATTCCAAAAAGCTGAGTTCACGCCTTAATATATATCTTTAGCCTCAACTTTTTAAACAATTTAATAATTATTGATATTAATATACAAAAACCTCTAGGCAGCATTGCAGTGAAATAACAGTCAGTTCAGTTGAAAAGTTCCCTTCTTGAAGAAGTGTATAGCAATCCATTCTCAAAGTCTTTTCATGTAAAAATAGGTTTAAAAAAGAAAGCTCTTCCATCTGAAGTGCTCGTGTTTTCCGCAGAATAAAATATGGTCCTGGATCAATTAGAAAAAAATAGCTGCATTTGTCTTAAATATGTACAATGTTGATATTTCACTTAAAATGCTATATAAAAAAATAGATTTGCTATGGTGCCCACTTTTGTAATAGTTAACAGTGCAATAGAAACCTCCTCCTCCTCCTCCTCCTCCTGCACCTCCTCCTCGTGAGGATTAGCACGAGCATTTGCACTCTGAGATGATGGGGTACTGCACCTGTATCCACGTGCAGTACTGTTTGAGGAAGCCCTGGCAGTACCACCGGAGAAAAATCTTATTGATCGACTTGACCGGTTTACACGACATGCCCTCTGGGAAGGAGCACGAGCGCTCCGAGAAACAATTCCCCTCCTTTATGTACCGGGGCCAGAACCTGACGCCCAAATCCTTCCAGGTGTACACCACGGGGCAGTGCGTGTACGTCCACAGCCACTGCAGGAATTTCCTCCTCGCCTTCTTCCCCACTTTGACCCGCTTCCCGTACGGGGTCTCCGTGAGGTCCAGCTTTTTAATCTCGTTGGGCATCGGCCCGTGCGGCTTCATGTGCGTGTCCGAGAGGTTCACCAGCATGGGCGAGCTGATGGACATGAAGTTTGGGTCAAAGTTGCTGCCCAGCTTCCTCCTCAAAGTCCTCTCCGCCAAGTCCTGCTCCCGCGGGTCGTACTCCGGGTTCGGGTCCTCCTTGAGGTCAGGCACTGGCAGGTGGTCACTGGGCGATGGACGGAGGCGTAGGTAATGCTGGGAGGAGACCCCGACGTGGACGCACAGGAACACGTAAACGAGGAGCGTCTGCGAGAGCGCCATCGTGCCTCTTGTGCCGCGTAACACTTCACTGGTGTGCCCGGTGCCTGACTTCTCTGCAGCCACCGGCCCTGGGCTTCATAAATACCAGAAGGCGATACTTTTAATAGCCCGCGGCCGGTTTGAATGACATGGGGTGCTTTACAGCTGATGATGTGTGTTCTGATGAAAAAAACGCACAAACAAAATCACTCTTTCACGCTCGCTCCGGCGTCAGCCCCGCTCACTTGGATTCACTTGGGGTCTCTCTCTGTTGTCATGGTTACTCCGGAGACTCTAAACCACTGAGTGCTGTGTGCAGGGGCTGAATAGATCCACGGCGTCTCCACAGTAAACAAGCCGACTTCACAAAGTTGGAAAAAACACGGATATTTTTACGCATGAGTCCGAGGTTTCGCCTGACGCGCGCAGCACTCGCCAGGTCCCAGGACGCGCGATCCACGCGCACTGACACTTGTGTCTTTCAGATCCCAAGATGTGCACCTTACACACAGAAGCAAAGGTGCTCAGAATGTCCGTGCGCCCTCGCTGCGCACCGTTTCTCCCCGCGGGATGAGTCCAGATTTAAAATAGTTGACCAAGTTTCGTCTGCGTCTACATGAAACATAGGTCTGGAAAAGTCTCTACTCAGTTGAAAAAGTTGGTTCCTCGAAGTATAGAATCCTTTTTAGAAACACTGCATCCTTCTCCGCCACTTCATGGTGAGACTGTCCCAAACGTAGACTCGTTTCACGGCCAATTCCTGAGGGAGTGTGCGCTGTGGCGCGGCGTCTCTCCTGCTCCAGTCTCAGAGTGTCTGCAGCGCGCTGCCCTCACTCCCAAGTTAAATATCTCCCTCCGACGGTACAAAGTGTCAGAGGGTCCTGCCCACCCCGGCCACTTTCACTGTGATTGACAGCTCTCCTTTTCGGGCCAACCCTCCCCTCACAACGTGGAAAATATCAGCCCCAATCTGAGGATCAACTGGGTCCTAACGCACCACTTTTATCCAACTCAGATTTTATGAACAAATCGATCCTAATAGACTACAACTCCTTCTCTCTCTCTTTCTCTTTCTCTTTCTCTTTCTGGTCAGACTAATAGTTTCAATCCGTTGTCAATAATCAGCTGGATCACGCTCCTCCCTCTTCTTGAACCTTTCCCGTGGAATTGATGGGAAACATTTAGGAGCTTGTCCACGGAAAAGAGGCATCACATTCCACCTTTGTTCATCAGGATTTGGGTCTGCACAGGAATTGGCCCGGTGAACTCTGGGGTCACAAAATAGGCGCGTAATTAAGGGCTATAAATGGCTGCGGAGAGGTAACCTTTCCCACACCACGCGGGAGTGGCACCGAGCCCACGGGACTGCACGTGAGGCATCAGGACAGAGCAGACTGACTTTAATTAGATTCGTTTTATTATTATTATTTTTCAGCTTAAATAAATAAACATAGACTGACAATACTAATAAATCCAGTCATGACAGTTGTTTTTACGCACGGATGCTTTTACGCACATTCTTATAGTATTTAGTGGAAACACTGCTGTAGTGGTCAGTGCTGCTGCTCTTTGTGATGCTCCTTTGTAGTGGTCACTAGAGGGCGTCGATCTAGCACGATGTGGACTCTCCCTCTGCTTAAATTGAAGCGCATGAGGAAAGAATGTGTTCTCAAAGTTACGCTCCAGCTCCAGTCAAATGGTGCACTTGCTTTGAAGGCCACTGAGGACAGCACTGGACTGGCACATGAGCCTCACTGGACTCACTAGTGAGTTAGTTCTGACAGTGTTTGCTTTACCCTTGACTTGTGCTTTATTTTTGTTATATGTTTTCAGAAACTTTGTGAAATGGCTGCATAAATATGAGTGGAGAAGTGTGTATTTCTCTGATGATTTCTCTCTGTGTTTGCCTGACCTCTACAGACTTCCTTCTTATAAAGCGGTTAATGATTAGTGCCCCTCGCAGACAGGACTCAGTGGGCAGTGGGGACAGTAAGGCTGAGCTGTTACTGTAGAAATGACCATTCCATTGTCTCCCTCCGCAGGTGTTAGTGTGCCGGAGCCCCATGCCGGGAACTTTTCGACCCGAGCTCTAATACGGCCAGGCCGGCCGGCAGTGAGTGCACCCCCATACCCGGGCTAATTACTGCAGAGATAAAGACAAGTGGAAGAGAGTGAGGGGATGGAGAGCACAATGGGAGAGACTGCTGTTTGTCATGATGGAGGAAGGGGGGGGGGGGTGTTGTGGTAATGGTGGTGGTGCCGGATGGCAGTTTGCTGTGGAATGGCTAATTAAATAACACAATAAAAGGATCCCGGCTTGCTTTAACGAAGCTTCTGACGAGAGGGGCTGGGGGGTGGACTCGTTGCACAGGAGAGAGGTGGGGTCGCTGCTGAAAATTGGGCTTGTATAACAAGAGGACTTAGCTCTTTGGTTTTGCAGCGATTGTTCACGCTCCCTTAGGTCTCAATAGGGCACATGGTGAGGGTGCTTTGGGGGGGCAGCCCTAAGGCACAGATAGGACCCTCTTCTCCCCTTCACTTGTGAATGCTACATGCAAACATAGACACATGGACACCCCTGCGGCTTCACACAAAGACCTCTACCCAAGTTTCGGACCGGAGCTTATCCAGCACTGGGGCACAGCAAGGGGCTGGCCTGGCCAGACTGGCTGACTGTGCCCACTGGGGACTGGTAGAATGGCACAGGGGGTGGAAGGAGACGGACAGCTTGGACAGGATGGAGGGGAGTTAACTCCAAGGCACAAACATATTAAACTTACAAAATCATCATTGTTTATTATAGAATTATATCAAAAGATGAAGCCGCTCAGGGAAAGGCCCAGTGTGATAATGTTGTCTGAGATAACTCTAATTAGCTTAGCGCTGTTTCATTTTCACCACTTTCTTATTTCCTTGGCAGCTGCACAAACAGAGATGTGTAAAAGAATTTCAAAATACTACATTTAGTTTTCTTTCAGGTTCGTACCAAACAGAAACAACACACTCTGAATGTCTCACCTGGTCCACAATTCAAAACCAATTTGTCATTGAAAAACGAGGTCATCAGTGGCTGTCAGTGCGTTCACCTTCATTCCTCAGCGCCTTCACCATCTCCTCCAGTTCTACTTCTGTCTCCACTCTCCCCCATATTCCACTTTGTCTGCGTGCCTTAACCTAAAGCAGATGGCTTGGGAAGCATGTCAAAAATCTGTCTCCCGTTAACGTTACTTTTGAAGCCCCTTGACTTTTTTCTTTCTACAAAAATTCACCATAAAGTTAGTTTTTGCAAAATACCAGTAAACAGCATCAAAGTGATATTCCCCCCTGTTCTGATGAGGGGAAGAAAAGAAGTCGGCACCAAGAGTTAGGCTTGTTACTGTCTGCTGTGCCCGTGCAATCTGTACTCAATCTAGGTCTCCATCCTTTGTCTCTACGGCAGCATTCCACTTGTGATGGAGAAACGGTGCGCGGTGATTAATGGTGATCACGTCGTAGACGGCGCAGTGGCTTTGAGAAGTGATGGCGCGCCCACTTTGAACTTGGTGCTGATCAACTCGAGCACAGCTGCAGTGTGGAACTCGCACACACCACAAATTAAGCTTTTTGTTCAACTGAAAAGACGACTCGGCCCAGTCAAAACACAGACTCCTGCAACTGTGAAAGTAGCATTTTGTAAAACCAGAAAACTATTTTCTTAATACAACACAATGGAAAAATAAATGCTAAAACATTACCCAATAATCAAAATAATATGTGCGACACAAGAACACATGTCTGAGGTTAGTAATGCGCTTAGCCCGACTGCCAGTATGAAAATGAAAAGAAATCACTGCCCAATCCGATATACTCACTATTATATACACTCTAATACTATATATATATATATATATATATATATATATATATATATATATATATATATATATACTGTAATACTATAGTGTTCCTCAACTGCACTCTACCTCTTCTTACTCTCCATCCTGAATATTTACTGGCCTGTGTTGCACTTGGAATTTCACGTGTATAACATCCACAGAAAACATCTAAAGTAAAGTTAGTCAGAGGTAAACCTTGAACATGTTGGATGGATTCTCTACTTCCTCACGTACAGACTGGAGATGAAGGTGGAGTCACATCCATCACGCCTTCCTGGGAAAAAAAAGCAGGGAGAAATAGTACGTTTTAGCACCAGGAGGGCATTCTCCCTGATCTTCCTTATGGCAGGATGACATCATTGGCTTGCTGCCCAATTCCCACCATTTACAATAGGGTCACTGTTGCCTTCTCCACTCTGCCACAAGGGCCAAGAAGGGAAGAGAAATGCAGAGTGCAAGACAGAAGAAGGAGACAGGGTGCCAACAATGCAAAAATGGTTGATTAGGTCACTAGTTTGCTGTAGACAGACGCTCAAAGGCGTCAAAAGTCTGAATGACAAGAGCTGTGACAATGGAACGTCTCAAGGTTGAGTCCAACAGTTGCCATATGTTTTACTACCACCGAAGACTTAGTCTGTCAGTGTAATCTTGCCTCTCATCAGTGAAATCGTGGCGTGCATGCAGCAGTGATCGGGCCTGATGCTTGTTATTGTTGAATAGTAGTTTGATGACAAATGGAAAATGGACCTCACGGGAAAAGACTATTGACAGGAAGGTATTTAATGTTCAAATGAATATGTACCATCACACTCCAAGACTTTGAAATTGAATTTCAGGCACTACACTGTTGTTGCTGGACATTTCATAACTTGAGTAATGCTATATTAAATGTGAACACATATCTTTTAAGAAGTTTTCTCCAACTTAGGTAAACCCTGACCACAATTACTGGCAATCCGGTCATTCTCCCAACCACTAAGCCATTGTGCTGCCACAGGCCATCTTGTCGAAATGAAACATTTTGCCCACAGCCGCTGACCACAACAGATGTTCTCTTGCCTCTGCGGCATGTGTGTTCTGTTGAGTCTAGCGCCAAGGCACTTCCATAGACTGGCACTGGCTAAGAAAAACAAAGAGAGGGAAATTCTACGATGGCGTCTTGAAGGTTTGTGACTGGTTGTGAGTGAGGTAGACCTGTTTATGTTTTTTGGACTGCGTTGACATTCTGGTGCACTAGATGCATCAAATAGACAATGCTGCTTACAGACTGGACGATGCTTTTTAATATCAAGACCCGTAGAGCTCTGCTGGACCTCTCAACTACAATCATGTCAATAATCTGGTAGCGCTGCCCCGGCTGCCCTGTGGCCCTCTGGTATGTTTGCCAAACACTCAGAAGGGTGGAAGGTGACAGCCTGCTGAGATGCCAGGAGGACTGGGAAGGTTTTGGGAAATGTCTCGCTGGTGTGCGAGCACGCACTGCCGCCCGGTGGGTGTCTGTCTGCTTGGGAATGGACGGAAAAGGACGGGGGCTGACAACAGGCTGAGTGTGCGCTCAGAGGGATAGTTTGTCCAAGGGATGTACCAGATGTTGACTCACACTGGTTTGCTAATCGGGAGCCACAAGCCCCTGGAGCCACGAGCAAACAGGAACGTCTGCCTTTTTCTGTCACCGCAGGGAAATGGGAATGGGCCTGGGGGGAGTGGCAGAAAGGCAGGTATGAAAAATGAAGGAAGTGGTCGGATTGAAAAGAAGCAACAATACAAACGGCAAGGCTTCCTTTGTAAATGGAGTGCTTAATCTCAATCCAGGATTAAGGTGCTTTTAACAGGAGAGCCAGCACTCCCTCCCTCCCACCTGTCACTGTAAATGAGGCTCTTTCTTTCATTGAGAGCCACCAGAGTCA
>JAVJIX010000097.1:2767500-2887500 GCA_036785185.1 Paratrypauchen microcephalus
CGCAATCATATTTTCAAAACAAAAACACAGCTGGGGGGGTGGGGGGGTGATTGAAGTGCGTTTGATGTGTTGGTATGTCACTGTGTGTGGAGGCACAGAGTTATTTTTAGGCACGCGTTTGTTGGGACTGTTAACATGCTCGTTTGACTGGGCTCTGAACATGGATGCCGGCCTTACTCTGTGCTGATGCAAGTGGGAGCCTTTGATTTGGTGGCCGGAGCGTGCCTAATGTGACTGCTGGCTGGGTGGGGTTGGTGAGGGATGGGGGTGGCATGGTTGAGCCTCTTGCCCTCATACTGTCTACCCCTCAGCAGCCCAAGGCTCCCCCTGCAAACTTGAAAGGCACCAAAGGAATCCCCCCCCCCCCTCTAGACTCCCCCAACACACATGTGTTCAGAAACATGACATCATCTTCTGGCACAAAGAGCTGGAGCTGGGTCTGCACCAGAGTGTGGACAACATCACACAAGCTCCAACTAACATTTGTCTCACTCTTAATGAATAATAGTGGAGATATTGTTTCTGTAGATTTAGAGCAATCAATTATCGGTATATTATTTATTTATTAGTTTTCTTATTACTGTACAGAGTAAGAAATAATCAAATGACTTTGGGGCATGATTGATTGAGATGCAAGCTTAGCCACAGTAAAAGTGTTAAAGCATTAAAGCTGTATTATCCAGTAAAATGGAAATTGCTTTGTCAGCACTTTGAGGCATTCAGTGTCATCTTTCCACATACAGTGGTACCTCACCTTACGAAAGACGAAAGTTACGAAACGCCTTCACGTTAAATTTGGTCTCTAGATACGAAAGAAAATTCAAGTTACAAAACGCGAAATCTCAAAAATTCAAATAATGCGCGCTCAGCCACACACATTATACGCTTTTCTCAGACTGGATTTAAACTTTTCTCACATTTGTCTCTCGTTTAAACACTCAAACTTTCATAGATTTTCAACAAAATTATTAATAGTGAAGTGTGGGGGGAAGGGGGAGGGGGGACACGTGTGCGCGCGGACACGTGTGATAGCGCAGCATGACCCAGCGCGGGGCGCGAGCACCAGACCCGTGCTCAAACCGTGCCAGGTCTAAACCAGGTCTAAACCAGGTCTAAACCAGGTCTAAACCAGGTCTAAACCAGGTCTAGACCACCGCGGCTCTTACCTGCGTTCGTTCATGCGCTCAGACTGCGTGCGGTCCCCCTCGCTGCTCGCCTCAGCCGTGACTCGAAACGAAACCAGGAAATAGACCCGCGCGCGGCGCTTTAATCCACCTGGTCTAGTCCTGGTTTAGTCCTGGTTTAGTCCTGGTTTAGTCCTGGTCCAGTCCAGGTTTAGTCCTGGGTCTAGACCTGGTATAGTCCAGGTTTAGTCCAGGGTCTACAGTCTCTACGCAGAACACAGTGTTACACTATAAAAAAAATGTTACACTATAAAAAAAAAAAAAACTTGGAACGAATCAGGCTTTTTCCATTGAAATAGTTACTCAACTTACGAAAAATTCACGTTACGAAACCACTTCTGGAACGAATTAATTTCATAAGGTGAGGTACACCTGTACTATCTAAGAATTAAAACTTAAAATCACACAAACACTATTTAATACTAATAATCTGATGATGAAATTGGGTTCAGATGACACCTCAACATTCTTACAGATGTAGATTCAACTAAAAATAATATTAAATCTCAGATTTTAATTGTACTTTTGCAGGCTGTAGGCTGAGTCTAATTACTAAGAGAAGATATTAAGATCAAACCAACATTTGTGATTTTGTCTTATGTGTAAGAATCCCCTCTTCACTATTATACATACTGAATACTTTTTTATATACATATATATATATTAGGGCTGGGAATATTAACGCGTTAATCGCGATTAGATTAATGTAAGTTATGATCGTGAACAATTTTTTAAATCGCGATCAGAGTTTGCCAGCATTTTCCGCAATTCTACCATCCATATGCAGCTCATTTGGTTGTATTAATTAAACTCATTGTCGGTTAAACGCGCTATTTTGAGTTTGCTAGTATTTTGTTCCTTCTACGCATCCGTAGGCAGCTCGAGCGGGCTTCAATCATTTATTTACAATTTCTCAAAGTAAGCACTATTACTGGTTCAGTGTTACTTTTTTCTTTCTCTGCACTTTTTTGAAATAAAAAAAATGGTGAGAAATACTTTGCATTGTGAGTTTAACTTTAGATTCGAACGGTCTTACTGCAAGATATCAATTTTAAACATGCAAAATAAATCACGATTAATCGCGATTAACTATGAAATTTCTGAGATTAGTTGCGATCAAGAAAATTAATCGTTTGACAGCCCTAATATATATATATATATATATATATATATATATATATACATATACATATATATACAGTGGTACCTCACCTTACGAAATTAATTCGTTCCAGAAGTGGTTTCGTAACGTGAATTTTTCTTAAGTTGAGTAGCTATTTCAATGGGAAAAGGCCTGATCCGTTCCAAGTTTTTTTTTTTTATAGTGTAACATTTTTTTTATAGTGTAACATTTGTGTTCTGCGTCCTGATTGGAATAAACCAGGTCTAGACCAGAACTAAACCAGGTCTAAACCTGGACTGGACCTGGACTAAACCAGGATTATCCCGGGACATGGCAGTGCCGTTGGAGGAGCGCGTTGCTCGTGTCTCCGCGCTCCTTGCACGTTCCGCGCTAGAGCTAAGAGGCCGAGAAAGACGCTCTTTCAGCGGGAATAAGAGCGGGGGGGCGGGCTCTGGTTCTATCTGACCTCCAGAGCCGGGGGGCTGACACTGTGAGCTAACAGGCCGAGAAAGGTGCTCTATCGGTGGGCAAGACCTCGGGGTCTCGCTCGGGGCGGGCTCTGGTTCTATGTGACTTCCAGGTCTAGACCAGAACTAAACCAGGTCTAGGCCAGGTCTAAACCAGGACCGGATCAGGTCCAGACCCGGACCAAACCGGGACCAGACCAGGATTAAATCACCCCGTGCTCGGCCCGCGGCCCCGAGGGGGAGGCACGGCCCGGGCGCCGCGGCTCCATCCCGCGCCCGCAGCCCTTGCGCCATATCAACGTTGCTTTTTGATCCTTCGATGTCGGCTCTTCCTCTCATTGTGAAGCAGAATTCACCAAGCGTTGGATTGTTCATTCACTAAGGGAACGTGAGCAGGGTTTAGACCGTCGTGAGACAGGTGAGTTTTACCATACTGATGATGTGTTGTTGATAGTAATCCTGTGCCTCTGCTCCCCTCGCACGTTCGGCGCTATATTAAGCCCCCCCACACACACACACACACTTCACTATCAACACATTCCATTGAAAATCTATGAAAGTTCGAGTGTTCAAACGAGAATGTGTGTAGTGAGGCATTTACAGCCCTAAAACATGTAGAACAATTGTAAAATACAAAGTTGTCCTACCTCGTGGACCTCTCCCACCGCGGGCCACCTCTGGAACCTAACCCCGTGTGTGTTGATAAAGTCTATTTACGTTTCGGGGCGTGCATCTGAGCGCGCTTTAATTGAATTTTTGAGATTTCGTGTTTTGTAACTTGAATTTTCTTTCGTATCTAGAGACCAAAATTTGACTTGAAGGCGTTTCGTAAGTAGAATCTTTCGTAAGGTGAGGTACCACTGTACTACTGCTCTAACCCCAGTCTGTGACATCATCACATTCTATAATCTGAACACCACCAAAAGAGTACATGATAATAACCATAAGAGTGCCAATTCAATCCACACATTTGGCAGTTCAATCCCATCTCCCAGTGCGTTCTGTAGTGTCCTTGGGAAATACGCGTCCCTCATCTTGCTTAAGTCTGGATTTGTTGTGTGAGCGGGTGATCGATGCTCTTAATGAGCGTCATTAGGAAAGGGGACGTATTATGTCATTATATAAAGCTGACTTTCATGAGCTTTCACCCATGTCATTAGTTTACTCAAAGTTGTTTTTCATTTGATTTGTGCAGGTTTGAGTCATTTTGCATTCTCCTGCATTCATCGCTCCTCAGTTCTGTCATTTTGGATAGGATGTGAGTGGACCTGTTTTAGCTTATTATTATTATTATTAGTGTCGGCAGTGATGCGGTTGTTGTACCGGACCGTTGTGGTGAATTTACCGGTCAATCTACGTTCCTCCCCTCACCTATGGTCATGAGCTTTGGGTAATGACCGAAAGGACGAGATCGCGGATACAAGCGGCCGAAATGAGTTTCCTCCGTAGAGTGGCTGGGCGCACCCTTAGAGATAGGGTGAGGAGCTCAGTCACACGGGAGGGGCTCGGAGTAGAGCCGCTGCTTCTCCACGTTGAGAGGAGCAGCTGAGGTGGCTCGAGCGTCTGTTTCGGATGCCTCCTGGACTCCTCCCTCAGGAGGTGTTCTGGGCATGTCCCACCGGGAGGAGGCCCCGGGGAAGACCAAGGACACGCTGGGGGGACTATGTGTCCCGGCTGGCCTGGGAACGCCTTGGGGTCCCCCCGGAGGAGCTGGAGGAAGTGTCCGGGGTGAAGGAGGTCTGGGCATCCCTGCTTAGACTGTTGCCCCCGTGACCTGGCCCCGGATAAGCGGAAGAAAATGGATGTATTATTATTATTATTATTATTATTATTATTATTATTATTATTATTATTATTATTATTATTATTATTATTATTATTATATAAAATATTAAGTATTGATCTACATACAGTATGTTATAAAATACACCTCAAAAAGCGTCATACATCTTGTAGATGGCGGCACGGTAGCTGAGTGGTTAGTGCTCTTGCTTCACAGCAAGAAGGTTCTGGGTTTGATCCCCGGGTCACCTGGGCCTTTCTGTGTGGAGTTTGCATGTTTCTCCCCGTGTCTGGGTGGGTTTCCTCCGGGCACTCCGGTTTCCCCCATCAACCCAAAACATGCGCCATAGGCACTCCAGCTTTGGTCCTGACCAAGCCGAAGCAAGAAGATCATGGAGATGGTCCCCGGGTGCAGTAATGTGCTGCCCACTGCTCCTAATATATATATATATATATATATATATATATATATATATATATATATATATATATATATATATAGGATGGGTTAAAATGCAGAGAAGAATTTCTCCAGTGTGAGATCAATAAAGTCACTTCTTCTTCTTCTAGACTAAGAAACCTCTCTTGACCCTCTGGTGGGATCCTCTGTGTGTGCGGGGCCACAGACCCGGGTGGGCACCGTCTGCAGAACTTCAGAGCACAAATATCTGACACAGACGTGGTGCTTCTGATCCTCCAAGACAAGGAAAGCTTATATTTATCTGACTCACAACAAAAGGATTCAGATAAACATTTGACCGTCTGTTTTACCAGAGAGTACAGTGGGAAGAGGTCATTATAAAATTCTTGGTGTTTTATGAACTCGAAGAACATGCATGGGTGGCTGGATTTAGAAGATGAGTCACCAGCTCAGCTCGTGTCAGAAGCACCAGCCCTGCTCGTGTTTGAGCCACCACACCTGCTGATGTGGCTCCGCTCACATCGAAGCCACCAACCCCCCTCGTGTCGGAGCACCAGCACCGCTCAGGCTGGAGCTCTCAGAACAGTTCATATCAGCTGCAGAGGTTCATTAATGCACACACAGGTGTCAATTAGCAGCTGGATCTATACACACTCATATAAGGCACACTTCTTTCTTTTATCTCCTCTCCATCACACTCCGATGAGGTGAGGACCCATGGGCCTGTTTAATAGGCCTTCTCGTTTGCCAACTGTTCCTGTGAGGGGCCGGTGAGCCGGGCGTCAGAGCTGGGATTTGGAGAGGGAGGGTGCTGGTGCCGTTGGATCAGACAGATGAAGGGGGGGGGGGGGCTCGAGGAGAACAACAGAGTCCACTTCAAACAACAAGGATGCAACCTGCTGGCCCGATCGTCTGCCAGAGTCCAGCCCCGGCCGGACGCTGACACACAGGCTGCAGCATGTGTGCTTTGAACTCCTGTTTTAAACGGAGATGAAGTCGTCAGTGGTCATGTTCACACTATACCTGGATTATCTTCAATGCATAGATTATACACATAAAAGTCCAGCGTGATGCCCTGGGACTCCCTATTCTCTGCCACCAGTCCGACACCCCACAACCAGCCCCCTCCTCCTGAATTCACTGGCACTTCCAGAAAGCTCTGAGGCGCCAGTGGAGCGGGGCTCATCTCTTGGGAACAATAAAGCCAGATCTTCATAAAAACTTCAAAAAGGCCTCGCCAAGTGTTTTATAGGTGCTTTAAAGGTTTATGGGCCCTGGGGAGGGAGGGAGAGAATGGGAGAGAGAGAAATGAGTGATGCAGTTGTAGTGGCAGGCTTCACTTTCTCACCCAGCCTAAAAACAAATCACACATTACATGTTTGCCATGGATAAGCCGCATGAGGCCAGCGGCAGAGGCACGGGGGTACGGGCACATCGGGGGAGGAAGGGTGGGGGGGTGATTAGATCTGGTTACCAGGACAGGTGGGCAGTCAAATGTAAAAGCAACAAATGCATCGAGGGATGACAGAGGGGTGTCACAAAGAGATTTGTGTGGGAATTTACGCTTTAGCCCGAGTCCTAACTCCAAACTGTAGCTGTGAAGGTTTGTGAAGCATAGAAATACATGATGCAGACAGAAGAGCACGTGGACGGACGTGTCAGTGTGGATCAGGTGGTGTTAATCTGGCCTTTTATTATGAATCAACTTCGTGCATGTTGTACCCTTTTCTGAGAGTGACTGTGCTCGCCTCTGTTGTTCTTAACACCAGGGCATACTTAGTTTAATTGGTTTATTATTTCATCACACCAAAGAAGAATACTCTCTGTTTTTACAAACCACTCCAAAATATTGGAAGTATCATAGGATTACATGGTCGTGTGAGCCTCTGCTGTTATTATCACTACTTCCTACTTCATTTGAGTGTTGAATTTGTGTGAAGAAAACAGAAATGCTTTTATATATTTTTGTGTGTGATACTGCATGTGCCTGTTTGTAACAGGTACATTTTCATTCAATAAAAAAGACAAGAAATGGTTGCTGTTTTTCTTTATTTACAGCACACAACACCCTCAAATTGGTATGGGCTCCTCATTGTCCACTGTCTGCCTTTACAGTGATGGGATCTTTCCAGTTTTTTGAATTGAATTCTTTGAATTGGCAAACACTCGTGCGTCGTGCATACTGCCAGGCCACTTCACAATTACATGCATAAACCGGTACCTGTAGTCACACACCGCTTGTATGTTTATAGGTTTGCCCTTTCTGTTGATGTAGTCCGTGGTGTTGGAGGACAAGAGAAGCTCTGGACATCCGGAAATTCGCTCTCCGTTCATCGTCCATGACAACGCCATTGACGAAGTTGTCCCTCTGTCCCTTACCTTCTGGTCACGTGATGATGACGGCATCGCGACGTCATTGTTTCCCCAAAAGTCGCGTTTTGCCCGCCCACACGACAACGCGACCCCTGGTGTTCTCAGATTTCTCCACTCTGGAACCCGTTTTCACCCACCCAAAACGCCGTCGCCGTGTGGACGAAAAGCCAAAACGAACACAAACTTCTCCGTTTCCACCAAAAAACGTTGTCGTGTGGACAGGGCCTTTAAATGCATCTGTTTTTGGTGTGCCTGCTGTGCCCTGGACTGGTCTGAAATCTAATATTGCGCTTAAACTTTTGACTTGTATTTGAAGTGCATGTATCTAACAAAGTCAGACTATCTTGACCTCGTTCGCCCCGTCCACCACAGATCTCCAAACAAACACTCGAGCTGATTCTCCAGAAGTCAGCTTAATTCCATTTAGGGTCTTTTCCATCCCTGTTTTTCCCTAAGCCATTCTCAAGCAGCCCCTTCAGTCGTGCTTATCCTCCACAGGCCTGTGCGTAAAGTCAGGCCGAGGCTTTGGCTGCTAATCTCCCTTAACCTGAGAAGAGGTCAGGTCTGGGAGCCAGAGGTGGGTCACGGTGAGTCCATGGAGATTAGGTCCTGGAGCCTGCTCACTTTCCAATGCAGCACTGCACGGGTTTAGAGGAAACAAAGTGGAGTGTGGCCTTGTGCAATTAACAGATCAGTGTGGCAGTAAGCAGCCCAGCAGTGCCAGAGCGGAGCATGTACAACCCTATCGCTGATGATGAGTCACACGTCTGGCCACATGAGCCCAGCGCACACATATCCAATGTTTTTAGGAGCATGAATAGCCACTATTCACGGTGTTTGAGGAATGTTTTCTTTGTAGGGATTCAGATATATACCGACAGTTAATTTTAGATCAGGTCCTCTTGGAGTTGCACAGTTTAAAATTAGGAGGTGTCAAAATTCCAGCACAATTATTGAGTTACTGTCAATAAACATAAAGGGCGGCTCTTAAGGATGTGACGTTCATGTGATATGCCTCGATACAGTTCAAAAAGTGTAAATCTTTGACACTGCATGCTCCTGCTCACACATTTGGAGCCGAGCGTTTCAGAGTGCGTGGCATTTTTGCGAGTGTGTTTGTGTGTCCATTTGCGACTTAGTGTTTGCAGGATCTGTTGACAGGGGAGCATGCCGCATTTTATTTGCTCAAGGGCTGAAAAAACACACAGGTTGGAGAGAGAGCGCAGAGATAGGAGCCCGCTGAAAGCAAAGCCAGTCAGATGGAATTTGACTCTGGCATCATGAGTCAACTCAACATATGAAGATTGTGTCAAATAAAAGAGGTGTGAGGTGTGTTGCCACTGTAAAGAGGTGTGTTGCCACTGTAAATATTCATGAAATACTCGCCTCATTTTACATCATCTGGACACTCACACTTCACATTCTTTGTAAAATTTCTCTGTCATCACATTTTTACTTTTACCAAGGAAATATTTTTCCTTATTAATACAAAACTGACTAAATAATTGTGTTTTGTCAATTGTGTAAAACAAATTATTATTTGAATAATAATTAGAGTTAGTATATTCATTCATTCATTCATTTTCTTCCGCTTTTCCATTTTTCTGGGTGGCGGGGGCAGCAGTCCAAGCAGTGTTCTGCTGCCCAGAACACAATGCACCAGCCCCCATGAATCCTCCCGCAGGTGGTGGGTCACGTCACAACGGGCCTTGATGTATCTTCTGCCATGGGGGCTACCAGTGTCCACAGACACTGGGGGTGAGGTGGGGTTAAGTGTCTTGCCCAAGGACACAACAGCAGCTCTCATCTGTGGGAGCTGGGATCACACACGGTCAACCCGTCAAGAGCGGGATTCGAACCACCAACCCCTGGATCATGCTCTACCAACTGAGCTACTGCCGAGATAGTCTATATTTATTGTAATTGATTATTTGGAGTCATTATTTCATACCTGGTGGTGCAAAGCTCCTCCTGTGGGACTGACAGAAGCTGCCAATCAGCGCCAAAGGCTCGTCCTATCACCTAAAGTGGGTCAAGTATCTTGCCCAAGGATACAACAGCAGTATGTATTTGTCGTACTGGAGATCAAACTGCCAACCTGATGAAAGCTTTAACCAGTCACATGTTTGTGGTCAGGTTAAGGTTCGAAGCCACAAATAATGTATTTTGATCAAGATGTCAAAATACTATTAAAAAATGAAAATATTATTTAAATATAAATTCCCACCATCTGTCTGGAATTGGATGGAGAAATTCTAATAAAATAAAATCTGATCTTTATAGTGGAACTGTGCCTTTGGGTCTCAGATGTCCCACTCTTAATGTGAGTCTTAGAAACACATTTTATGTCGAGGTTTTCAAATGATTTATACACTACAAATTACACAATTGACACAGTAGCAAAAAATAACTTCACATTTCACAAATGAGTCCCTAAACCTACATTAGATGTGACGTTAACATAAGGAACTATAGAATAGTAGCGTTACTGTTGGTGGTGCTTCAGTTGCAGCTGCCCACTGCTGTTGTCATCGGCTGGTGTCAAACACCCATGAGGTCATTGCAGTATAGCATCTGTAGAAACAAGTGCCCACTATTTGTCATTTATTTCCATTTCTATTGGCCCCACGGCTGACTTCTGGGAATATATCATAAGTAAAGATGGAGCCCCATAGCAAAGGCATAAGCCCCTATGAAAATCCAATCTACAGCTTGAAATGAAGGTTTGTTCTGGTCCTTGTGCGTGCCAAAAATCCATGTGATAGTAAAGTTGAGGGCTTCTCCAAACAGGACGTGTAAAATGGTCATTTAAAGATTGTGTTGTTTTAGTCAGGAGCTTCCTCCAGTGGTGCAGCAAAGAGAAAAGAAGCCACAGAAACAGCAGAGCCTGTTATTTTTTTAATATCCATTTATTGTTCCATAAAAATAGATTTTAAAAAAGTGACGTGATGTCTCCTTCATGACTGGGCCTGATGAATGTGCCAACAGCTCCTTGTAAACATGGGGGGGCTAAAGTTTTTTCACTGGAAACCTGAAATCTCTCAGCTCGAGCTCTGGCTGCAGCATAAACACCCCTGAGCCCACATTCATTTACCTTCACATTATGGGCCTATACAGTACATTCAGTCCCTGCTATGGTCTGATGCTATGTACACAAAAGTATTTTTTGGTCATCATAAAAATCAGAATTACATCCAAGCACTAACACATTTACAGTTTTTCTCAGTAGTTTTTTGTTGTTTTTTGTTTTTTACAGTAGTTACACGTAAACACACTGGAGGTTTAGGAACAGGGCTCTTTGTAAACACTTATAAAGTGGGTTGTAATCCAGCAGACGCATGTTCTCCATCATTCTGAACCTGGAATGCTACAGTACTGGAGGCCAGGTCCGCTGACGTCACCCTCCCCTTTCAGCCGCTACATATGTCAGCTAATGTAAGCGCAACGCTAGATCTGAAAATATTGCAAGTCTCTTAAAAATAGGCTTGATAAATTAAATCAAAGAAGTGATTTTTGCCTGAAGTGACAAATTATAACCTTGGCCAAATGCTGCCATTGCTTCCTGTAAATACGACATAAATAAAAGCTGGTTTTACGCCCGAAAGACCTTGACTGACACAACGGCGCTATATCAGAGTCACTTCATAAATAACTTTTCGAAAGCAGTTCAAGAATCCATTTGGAATATACGGTATGCAAGTTTGTTTACAGACGCTGGGCCTCTTGACAACTTAAGTCATCCCTTTCACACCAGAATCCTCGGGGAGACTCAGCTCTAGACTGACGGGCACCGCTTCCTGACGCATCTGGGAATACCACGAAACGAAGCACAACAAAAATACTTAACTGGTTAAGTTCTAGCGCGGCATGACTCCAGTCGTCTGGACGTTGTACAATAGGGTCACATGCGTTTTCAAGTATTGCTTGTGTTCTCTTTTTTTTGAATTGGAATGAGCTGGTTTGAATTCACAACATAGTGGTTTTATTAGTGAGCTACACGACTACTGACTGCACAGAGGAAAGTGATCGCAGTATCTACTTGCTATCAGACAGCACCAAAAGACTTGTACAACACCTGGACCTGTACTGCCCTGTTCGCTGGTGACACCACAAGTAGTACTGTGTCATTCTTTGACGGACACCGGGGAGTTCATTTGGTGTTTTTATGAGTTTCTGCCAAGTGTATAAAATGTTGTAGGTGAGATTTCGTAGAGTTCTCCTGAAGCTTCTTTTCAGATAAGCATGTTTTATAGCTGCTGATGCTGTGTGTTGTGTGCATGTGTGGTCACACAGTGGTGGCGCGGCTCTGCGTCAGAGCTAGAGGAGAGTACTCTTTGATTCGGACGCACAGTTTCCCTCTGAGCCACGGGTTCTGTAGCTCTAGAGGGCAGAAGTCGTCCTGCAGCCACTTCTCTCTGTTGTCCAGGACCAGGACCAGTCCAAAGTGCTTAAACTGTTCGGGGCTGTAGTAGACACACTGGCTGTCTGCACACGGCTCACTGTCCCCTCCATCACTGCTGCTGCCCAACAGTCGCCGAGCAACGCTGTTCATCTCCTGCACCACCAGCTGCACCATCTCCCGTGCCGACGTGCCCGGAGTCACACACAGCTGAGGGACAATGGGCACAGTTAAACACCACAAACACATGATATATTCAGACTAAATCAAACAGTGTACCTTAACACACGTGTCTTTGGGCAGACCAGTGCGGTATTGTGGATACACCCGGAGTGTAACGTGGCACCCTTTCCTGAGCGCAGTGGGCGAAGGGCACGTGAGCCGTTGGGTGCCACTGTCCTCTGATAAGGTGCGTGTGGGGGGTAGAAGTGGGGGGCGCTCGTTGGGACAGCAGCGGTCCACTGAGGACGGCCTGTGCAAGCGTTTGTGCGGCGGTGTGGAGGGGGAGAGGCGGCTGACGGGCTGGGGGTAAGGCTGTGGGTGGGATGAGGTAGGAGAGGGAAACTCCAGGCTGCTGGTCCTCACACAGAAGGCCTGTCTCTTCTCTGTGATGTGCAACAGTTCAATCTGTCGGCTGGGCAGAATAAAGTCACTGTCAAACAGCTCCGGCGCTCCTCTTCTCCGCACTCCTAGACCCACACCTCCGCAGCGCTCGGCGTCCCGGCCGTGCTCGGAGTCCTGCAGGACGTCCGGTGTGGAGTCTCTAAGCGGCCCGCGCCCCCCGCTGCCCATGCACCCTCCTGAGCTGCTGCCGTCGCTGCGGAGAAGACCCCGAGACTCCAGCGGGGCAGTACAGGACAGAGGGGAGGGGGGCAGCAGGTCCAGCTCACGAGGACTTTGAGCGCGACTCGAGTCATAGTCACTGTCTGTGGTGAGGAAGACCTCGGAGGAGCCCTCCTCATCAGAGAGGCCTGTGAAATCTGAAAGAGCAAAGGCGATACCTGGTGAAATAGCAAACTAATACTGAACTACTGGTACTTACTGACTGATTATTAGTGACCACTGTATTAGGGGGATTTCACAATATATCAGTAGGAGGAATAAGGTCTGTGTTTGAGCGTTAGAGCGATATAAACAAACACTGAGTCACAATATGACAATTTCACAGGGATCAGATTTTTTGTTTGGTTTTTGCTATTGTAAGTTTCCCCATCACTCCACAAGCAGACATCATATAGTCGTCCTGTGCTGGGACATTCCAGAACTGGAGGACATTTTACGTCCCACCCATCAAATATTAAATAATCCACATACAAAATACTAAAACATACAGTTTCTGAGTGAATTTACTTGTCCTGAGACCAAATCTAAAAAAACTAAGAGAAAAGAATGCTTGAAAATAGTTTTATAATACCAAATAAGTCTGGAGTTCCCCCAAAATGCCATTTTCCTCTTGTCCCACCCCTCGAATGACCAAACTGAATCTCAAATAAAACAGTTAAAATTAAATTGAAATTTCTTGTTTTTTTCTATAATTTGTTTCATTTCCGTCTCTTGTAACTGTGGAACATTTGTTTTAATAGACATAATATTTCAAATAATAATTATTATTCATGGAACATGTGTCCCACAACCTGCACCAACCCTGTTACCAGAACATTTTTAGTCTGGTAGAAGAAGAAGAAAACAGAACCACATGATCAATCAATCAATCAATCAATCAACAGTGAACCGCATGATCCCCTGGACTTGACGTCATCAAACAGTTTTCCAAAAGAATGGGCAGAGCAAAGGTTTGTCTTCTATTTTTCATATTTTTATAACATCGTTAGTCTTGATTGAATGTCTCACTCTGCCTCATGAACCCTGTTATGCAAATGATCAGAATAAGACAATTATTATTATTATTTTTCCTTTACGTATTTGCATAAATAAGTTTTTCCTCTTGATTAGCAGTAACAGCTAAACAGCTTCTGCTCCTGAGATAAAGTGAACATTAGTGCGGATCTGCAACCCTGTTACCTGCAACCCTGTTACTGCGATTAGAGGAAATAAATAAATAAACCAAATAAATCATGTGATAAAAATTTTACCATTGATCCGTAAGCTGAGCTAATCAAGCATTTGGTAGTTTATTACCGATTATTGATGAATATGTAGCAGAAAATCAGAAAAGTGAAGGTTTATTTTTCAAGTTCTGGAATGACCCTGCTGTCTCATACGCTGATCACCTGTCATCTCACCGGAGTGCTTGCGGCAGGGTTCCGGAGAGGGAAGGGGTGAGGGCATGAAGTCTGTCTGAGAGGAGGTGGACAGGGGCTTGTCTGGCAGCACTTCTTTGGAGAAGTCTATGATCCAGCTGATAGAGATGCCTCCCGTGGGCTGCTTGTAGCGTGCATACTGCAGTGCGTCCATGATCCAGCGCACATCTCGCCACACCTCCTCCATTTGCTGTGGGGATGTCAGGGTCAGTAGTCGTTTATTTCAGTCTGTGTGTGGGGCTGTGCAGTACCTGTATGTGCTCTTGGATCTGCTGGTGCTTCTTTTTGGCCTGCAGCAGCTCAGCCTCAGAGAAGGCCTCTCTCAGAGCCTGCTGGGACATGAGCGAATCCAGCTCCAGCAGGGCCGACACTCTGCAGTACTGACCGATGAAACCAGGGGAATAAGCATTGAAATGAACTGCAAAGACAATTCAAAAAGAGTTCATATGAAATCCACAGTATGATAAACAGCGAGACTGCACTAAAGGGAAATGTTTACCCAGTTCAAAGATCTGCAGCGGCAGTGTGAGGAAGCCCGAGCGAGGGGAATAGGGGTTGTTCTGTCCAGGAGCTGTGCACACTTCATCTGAAGGAGGCAGCAACAGCAGGAAAGACACCTTCTCCCCAAACTCCACCACCTCCTGACTGTAGATACGGAAGTCCTGCACCTAAGCAAAAGACAAAAGGGACGATAATAAAATAATAATGCACCTTTACATGTCAAAGCGCTACACTGGATTATTCATGTTATTCTTTCATTCCATTCTCTGGTGGTCATCGGCACCTCTGACCACCACTAATCACTCATCACTCATACAAGGTGGGTGAAGTATCTTGCTTAAAGGTCCCATGGCATGAAATTTTCACTTTCTGAGTTTTTTGAACGTTAATGTGAGCTCCCCTACCCTGTTTAGGCCCCCCTCCAATGGCTAAAAGTTGCGAAATGTCTAAACTGAGCATTTGCGATCCTTTTCTGCGTTAGAAAAAAACACAGCTCAAACGGGCGATTCTGAACAAGGAAACTATGTGACGTCACATCGAAAAAAGAAATGCAATTGCAGTTCCACCCCCGTCTGGATGTCCACCCCCTGTCTCTGTAAATCACGCCCAGAGAGTTTGGACCGCGAATGAGCTACGCAATGCGAAATGCGTTTTTTTATTTGCCTGGAGGCACATGTGAGTGTTTCTAGGCTCGGAAGTCCTTTACCCGACCCTCTGGACCTCTGAAACAGCAGTGGTTTAATTTTATTTTCTGTGAAAATGTGTTTTTTTCATTGAAATGCCTCTCTTTTCTTCCTCCGCTCTTAAAACGCGGAAGTGGGAGACAGCGCACAGTAACAAGGAACCAGCGGCGCATTTGGCCCCTCCCACCCGCTCCTCTAACCCATCTGTGTCCTTCTCATTTGCATTCAAGCAACAAGGCCCAGAATGAGTCGTTCAGACAGAGAGATTCTGACTCTGACTGTGTAGACTGTGTCTTTCTCATGCACTGAGTGTTGATTTTGAAGAAGGATTCATTTACAGTATTAGGGAACCATTAAAGGCAAATTAACGTTTTTTTACAATCTGAGCCTTCTTTCGGCAATAAAACAAGTAGTTTTACTCACCCATAGCATTTTTCTGTCAATTGGAGCAGTATCGCAGAACTTATGTTGAGCCGTTCTGTTCTACTAATGATCCCGTATCCTTAACATGGTGCTGTATCATATGCTCGGGGCATTACTTTGCGGTGTCCAAATAACACAAACTTTAGCACTTTTCAAATCATAGAAGCCCGATGTCTTAATGTAAGAATTCGTTTGGTCAAAAGTGGCCTGTAATTCGAGATTTATCCATAGTTTCGAGTAGATGAGGACGCCAGTGCGCATGTGCGGACTGTGCTCTCAGCTCCCGGGACCCAAACATGAAACGCAAAGCTGAAAACTATGGATAAATCTCGGATTACAGGCCACTTTTGACCACACGAAATCGTAGACTAAGACATCGAGCTTCTATGATTTGAAAAGTGCTAAAGTTTGTGTTATTTGGAGACCGCAAAGTAATGCCCCGAATACAAATGCTAACGGATACGCTACAACATAACTTTCTTCAAACAGCATCAAATGACACGAACGTGATATGGGTGAGTCAAATGACTTGTTTTATTACCGAAAGAAGGCTCAGATTGTAAAATAACGTTACTTTTCCTTTAAGGCGCCATATAAAAGCATCAAGAAGTACCATGTCATGGGACCTTTAAATGCACAACGACAGCACTCGGTCCAAGCGGGAGTCGTTCCTCTGACCTTTGGATTGGGGGAGCACTGAGCCACTGTCGGTGTGGATTAGATTCAGCATATGCATATGTCCACCTTCCGCCGCTTAAGATAAAATGCAACAAGAGGCCGCTCTAACCTGGTTCCCCGGAACATTGATGTGGGCCATTAGGTCTTTAATGGCGCTGCGTAGATCCTGCACGAGTCTGTGAGGAGCACTCTGTACGTCCTGGTCCATCTCTATGGTCTCGTCCAGTGTGGAGAGGGCTTGTAGCCACTGCCACTCCTCCCTACAAACAGCTCAGGGTCAGAGAGAAATACAACACAGCAGTGCAACTTCTTTAACATGCATAATATTGTTACTGCATGTACTGAAGCCATACAGTCACTTTAATAAGCAGCCATTTGAACCAAAATAAACACATTTAAATCAAGTTTTTTGTCCAAATGTAAAAGATTAATCTGAACAATGTTGGTCTTTGCCATTTCAAACTGTGCAATAATATCGTTTCCAACAGTAAACATGTGAAAGTGGGTTCAGAAAGATTCTATTCATTGTGGTTTGGCCTTTGGGCTCAGCGAAAATCACATTTAAAGTGAGCAGCCTTGCACCAGAGCCTACACTCTAGGGTTGTGACCTGGACACGTTGCAGTTGTCCCGTATCTTTGTGTGGCACAGGACGTTGGGCAGTTTCTGTGGCACCAGCGCTCTGATCTGCTCCACAGACGTGCACAGCTTCAGGTAACCCAGGTACAAGCCGGGAGACAAGACCTTCTGACTCCTGCGGTGGTACGCCAGCTTCTCCTGCCGATTACACAAAGCAGTTAGCTAGAATCTATAGTGTGTAAAATTCTCTTCAATTTAGAATTTGTTAACTGGCCACAAAAAAAAATATTTCAGTGAACTGTGGTTTTGCCAGCGGCAGACTCCACCATTGTTTGGGAACCACAAGGCCAAAAAGGTTTATACTGGAGACAAAATCAACTTGTGGTTTCACTCCAGATTGGGCCCCTACAGTTTGGATACATAGAATTACTGTAGTTGGATTATAATAATGTAATAACACATTTAAAATATATCAGAGGGACCATTATGTACTAACTAACGTAGAGTTTCCAAAACGAAATAACAAATGGTTAGCTAAAGTGAAGATAAATAAGTCAATTACAAGTGGATTTTGACACAAAAACAACCGAAAAGTGCACTAATTGAATAATGTTTGTTTAACAAGTGTCTCAATGAGTATCTCTTGTAATTGCGAGCACATTTCCCTTTACCATCCTATTGTTTAGAGGTTTATCTGTTTAAAAGCATTACATAAATGTTCTCCAGAAGTTAAAGTGCACTGTTGATGACAAAATGATGTTCTGTTTCATTGGGCTAAATTTCTAGGTTACAAAGAATCTGAAAAACAAAACTTTTTGAAAAAACACAAAACCACTGCCATTAGGTCTGGTCCCCGTCAGGTTCACAGCAAAGATCCATATTCACATAAGGATGAATGAGTCTTCCTTACATGGAGTGTGATGAGGAGAGTGTCCAGGGCAGTGGGCTCCTCAGGGGACGAGATGGATTTGCGTTGGAGTTGCAGTTTACAAAGCTGCATCCAGCGAACTCCATCCAGGTTTGGACATGCGTTCATGTCCTTTAAAAGAACCAGCAGTGCATTTCCGTGTTTGTCCTTTATGGGCTCAAAATACACCTGACCGAGGTCCTGCGTCCCCAGCATTCCCTGAGGAGCGTGCAGGATATTTAGATAGCACATTAGGCACAGCATTAGCATTAGCATGCAGCGCTTTGTGCGAAAGTCACCTGGAGATGTGAGATGGCCTGGAGCATCTTGAGGCGTGTCTGCAGTGTGCAGGAGCAGGACGTCTGTGTGGGACTGAGACACTGCTGGAGCCAGGGGATCTCCTCCCACAGATACGACACCTGCAGCAGACCTACAGTGTCAGGCTTCATATGCACGTTTACACTTTTACACTAGAGGGGGAGGAGGTTTTATACTGTGCACTTTATAGAAATCAGATGTAAAAACACTGTTTCAGTGAATGCCAAAGCCCCACTACTGTACACTGCTGTATCAAGAAATTTGTACAGGTGTACCTCACCTTACGAAATTAATTCGTTCCAGAAGTGGTTTCGTAACGTGAATTTTTCGTAAGTTGAGTAGCTATTTCAATGGAAAAGGCCTGATTCGTTCCAAGTTTTTTTTTTTTTTTATAGTGTAACACTGTGTCCTGCGTAGAGACTGTAGACCCAGGTCTAAATCTGGACTGGACCAGGTCTAGACCTGGACTAAACCAGGACTGGACCAGGACTAAACCAGGACTGGACCAGGACTAAACCTGGACTAAACCAGGACTGGACCAGGACTAGACCAGGTGGATTAAAGCGCCGCGTGCGGGTCTATTTCCTGGTTTAGTTTCGAGTCACGGCTGAGGCGAGCAGCGAGGGGGACCGCACGCAGTCTGAGCGCATGAACGAACGCATGCAAGAGCCGCGGTGGTCTAATCCTGGTTTAGACCTGGTTCAGACCTGGTTTAGACCTGGTTCAGACCTGGTTCAGACCTGGTTTAGACCTGGTTCAGACCTGGTTTATACCTGGTTCAGACCTGGTTCAGTCCTGGTTTAGACCTGGTTTAGACCTGGTTCAGACCTGGTTTATACCTGGTTCAGACCTGGTTTAGTCCTGGTTTAGACCTGGTTCAGACCTGGTTCAGACCTGGTTTAGACCTGGTTCAGACCTGGTTTAGACCTGGTTTAGACCTGGTTCAGACCTGGTTTAGACCTGGTTCAGACCTGGTTTAGACCTGGTTCAGACCTGGTTTAGACCTGGTTTAGACCTGGTTCAGACCTGGTTTAGACCTGGTTCAGACCTGGTTTAGACCTGGTTTAGACCTGGTTTAGACCTGGTTCAGACCTGGTTCAGACCTGGTTTAGACCTGGTTCAGACCTGGTTTAGACCTGGTTCAGACCTGGTTCAGACCTGGTTTAGACCTGGTTTAGACCTGGTTCAGACCTGGTTTATACCTGGTTCAGACCTGGTTCAGTCCTGGTTTAGACCTGGTTTAGACCTGGTTCAGACCTGGTTTATACCTGGTTCAGACCTGGTTCAGTCCTGGTTTAGACCTGGTTCAGACCTGGTTCAGACCTGGTTTAGACCTGGTTCAGACCTGGTTCAGACCTGGTTTAGACCTGGTTCAGACCTGGTTCAGACCTGGTTTAGACCTGGTTCAGACCTGGTTCAGACCTGGTTCAGACCTGGTTCAGACCTGGTTTAGACCTGGTTCAGACCTGGTTTAGACCTGGTTCAGACCTGGTTCAGACCTGGTTTAGACCTGGCACGGGTCTCGTGCTGCGCTATCACATGTGTCCGCGCGCACACACACACACCGCCCTCCCCCTTCCCCCCACACTTCACTATTAATACATTTTGTTGAAAATCTATGAAAGTTTGAGTGTTTAAACGAGAGACAAATGTGAGAAAAGTTTAAATCCAGTCTGAGAAAAGCGTATAATGTGTGTGGCTGAGCGCGCATTATTTTAATTTTTGAGATTTCGCGTTTCATAAACTTGAATTTTCTTTCGTATCTAGAGACCAAAATTTACTGTGAAGGCGTTTCGTAACTTGACATTTTCGTTTGTTGGGTCTTTCGTAAGGTGAGGTACCACTGTATTTATATGTAATACTTTTTTTCCCCACTCATCACACATTGTAAGCTCCTTTTTGTTGCCTGTACCTTCGTGAACCACAGGAAGTCCTGCATGAGGGAGTTGGAGTAGGAATCCTCCATCTCCACTATTGGAATCTGGTCCTCGGGCGTCACCAGCACATTGTCGTCTCTGTACATTATTGTTGTCACGTAAAGCCCTCTAAATAAAACAAAGAGACAAACACAAACTTGCTTTTAAACAAAACATTTAAAATCCATACATTTGTTATGGAAGACGACATACCTTTTTAAACTTTTGACAAACTTGCTGGTGGACTGGAAAAGGTGTCTGATGCTTTTGGAAACGGAGTGTTTTCTTCCTTGCTGTGGAGCCTTGCATTGTTCTGTGAAAGAGACACAAAATGAGTCAATTCATAAATGAAGATGAGCTTTATGTGATTTTTTTGCACTTTTTTCCTCTCATTAATTCCTTTCTTTATGACTTCATGTGAGCGTACATAAACTTTCCCACACACACACACATCCAGCGCTGCCCTGACTGCAGAAACATGGCGGGTGGTGACAGGCCGTTACTTAATTGACAACAAACCTGACACGTTCAACAACACATTGAGGGTGGAATGTTTTCGGACATTTCAAGCGCTCCAGTGGCGTGGCACCATTCGACAGTGGCTCTGACGGCCAACGGTAGACTATGGGCCTAGGGGGAACTGCTAGCCCTGCTCCCCCAGGGACACCAGACCTAAAGTGTGTGTGTGTGTGTGTGTGTGTGTGTGTGTGTGTGGCTGTTTGTTTACCTGCGCATACTATAGCCGCTGGAGCACGGCACGTTTTGAGCTGTGGAGCCAAGGAGCTGCGCTAATGTGTATCTATGCGTCGTATATGTCTTAACCCTTTGCCACTCGCTGACAGGGAGGTCAGTAAAGTCTATGGGGACGTGTTTATTTTTAGTGGGCCTGGAGGGGGCAGGCGGCAAAGGAGCAGAACGTGCATGTGTGGAAGCAGCGCCCAAGATAGCACACCTCCCTACTCATTAGAAAGTGTCAGATGCCCTCCCAGGTGATCGTACTCCACTTAAAGTCAATAAATCCCTCCGTTCAGAGCTCAGGGCAGGACTTAGATTCCGCAGAGAAGCCGAGGTGAAGAGAAAACACCACGCTTTCTCACCTCCTCAGTGTGTTTAGCGCTCCTGGCCAGCTCCCTGTTTGACATTGAGTAAGATAGACAAGTGGGTTGAACTGCCATGGGCTGCGTGTGTTAGTCAAGGCTTCTTTCACAGTTTAATTAATAGTGTTTGGATAAGGGCAAGAAGGTGGTGCGAGCAATAAGTCGCACTGAGGACGGAGTGGGGGTCTCAACACGGACATGTGACTCACTGAAAAAGAACATGTACTTAATTACTGCAGCGTGTCCATTTGCGTACAAGCGTCTCTATGTGAGCGCCTGTCTATCTGTATGTATTTATATGTACGGACAGTAGACAGGGCGACAGGCGGGCTGCTGGGGGCCGTGAGGAGGGGCTCCACCAGCAGTCAGTGTTAATTTATGCCCCCTCTCGACTCCAGCCCAAGACTCGTCTCTTACAGGAATAACAAACATGACCCTGGGACACGGCACCTTAGCTACCGTGCCTGAACTCTCAAACTCAATCACTTGGCCGTCTGAAGAAGCAGGCCCACTCAATACCCACTATTATACTACAGCCCAGACCCTACTGCAAATACCCCGCGGCCAACACTGGACAATAGTAAGTGTGTGTGTCTGTTTGAGGCATGGGACAAGTGGCTAATGCTAACTGCAGGTCCTTGCTATGTAAAGCAGCCAGTGTGGACAGCTCCTGACACTTGTGGGACCAGCAGTGTTGGAGCTTATAAACAGCTCCAGAGTCGATCTGCATTTTGTCTCAGGCAGAAAGAGAGTGCCGTGTTGAGCCGAGGAAGGCCTGAGTCATGGAAAGATGCTGATGGGCTGTGGTGGTAGAGACATAGTAGACGGGACAGACCTGGGTGCTGCGCTGGGTGTTATTTTTTATGGTCGCACATAGACTAAGTATGGATGGGCCCCCAAAGTACTTGCCCGGACGGAGATTGTAAAGTGTCTGTCAAAATGAGATGAAACACAGTAGTGTGTAAGATGCTCTGCACCTGCCAAAGGTACGGCTTCTGTTCATTTACAGAACCACCAAATCCACATGTATTAAACTTAACTAAACAAACTGCAACTCCCTGCAGTCACTTTACACTAGCCCACTGTGTCCTTTACTATGGCACTAAGGAGAGCAGTTGGGTATGTGGTCATATTTGGTCTAGTAGTTTTGTTTTAAATGTTTCCAACATATCATGATGAACATATGATAAAAGGAGAAATTCAATTTGTCAACTGGACAAAGTTTGTTTGGTCGAAAACGTTTTGCCGCTCATCCGAGAGGCTTCGTCAGCTCTGGTTCTAGTGCTGGTTAGACCCTGTTTATATCTAGCTGCAGGGAGGAGCTCACTACACTGAAATAGCTCTGAAACTATCTCAACTAATCTGTCTCTTTTGTATTACGAATTCCTCTGGCAAAAAACAAAAGAGACAGATTAGTTGAGATAGTTTCAGAGCTATTTCAGTGTAGTGAGCTCCTCCCTGCAGCGAGATATAAACAGGGTCTAACCAGCACTAGAACCAGAACTGATGAAGCCTCTCGGATGAGCAGCGAAACGTTTTCAACCAAACAAACTTTGTCCAGTTGACAAATTGAATTTCTCCTTTTATCATGGATTCTACCTGGACGACTGAGGGACTCTTCACGCATGATGAACATATGATATTATTTGTCCATTAAAACATGAAGCAGCTCTCCATGTTGTAGAGCATGTTCTCGCTATCCTCTCCAGTCTCTGATAAATAATCAATGCACTGCACCATGTCGGAAACACAATGCAAACTTTACAGGACTTATGCAATGGCCTGAGGTAAAGTGAACTCCTCATTTCGCCTGACACGGCACTAAACTGATCTGGAAGTGAAGGTCAAGTGCACTTGTACTCATCTAGTTTCAGGTTGTTATTGTAGCCAAGAATTTAGTGCGTGTAATTTCATATTCATAATGAGCCCTGTAGCTAAAACACTAAACTAAACACTACATAGAAGGAGGAATGATACACTGAGTGGATGACAGAAAAGTAGTGGATACCATGGCAAATGCAGTGGCGATGAGCTTCTTTTATCTGCTCCAGGAGCTGGTCCAACGTCTCCTTTTGTTTGACCCGCGGAGTTCGGCCATCGACGTCCCTCCAACCTGCAGACAGAAAGTACAATGTAATACACAGATGGAGCTGGACACCTAAAGACAAATATTATTGTGTTAAAGTTCTGTATTGTATGATTATACAGTGGAGACAGCAGTGGAATATTTCAGTATTTGGTTTATTTGAAACAAGTAAACCGGGATTAAGAAAGGACTGAGTAATAACTTTGGTCAAATAAAAATAAGCTGGACAGGTTTGTGTTTCAGTTTAGTGGAAAACGTCGTAGAGTCAGAAGTAGGTCCAGGAGCTGCAGTGATGACGTCCTCTGCAGATACATTTGTCGTTATTGTAAACATGCCCATGAGACTAACAGACTGACTCAGGCCAAGTATTTGGAGGGAGATGGTCTGTGTCTTTGTCCAAAACATTCAGGGCTGGTTCTGGACTGGTCTAATAGTAGAGAGTGTGAAAGCCTTCGTACACAGATGTACTTTCAGACAAATACTGATATTCTGTGTGTGCCACTGTGATGAGGACATTAGACTAAAGCAGGAGAAAGCACCTCCTGAGCCGACTCCCTGGGCCCTCACCCCTGGAGTGTGCGCGCCTCACAAACACGGTGAGCTCTATTCCCGGAAAGGTGCCTGTCCCAGCAGGACAAGTGGGCCCTTTAATGGCCGTCCATGGCCCGGCATAAGGCCCCCACTGTTGGGGCCGTGCTGCGCGCTACAGCACAGACATGCAAATATTTCCAGTGGTAGGCCCAAATGGAAAACACAAACATGCAACATCAAAATTAGCTCTGAGAGAGGTGGGGGAGGGGCACCATCACAAAAAGTCAAAAAAGAGGGAAAGCCCAGTCTTAAAAGAAATCTCACACAGTTAGCTGAAAAAGATGGTGCTGATGAGGACAAATATGCTCATGTGTTCACCAGATGTGCCATGACAGCGTAAGTACATCCACTGCTATCAGTACACCACGAATACTACTACTACTGCATTACACTACTGCAACTACACCACTAACACCACACTGCTACTACTACAAATACCAATACTGCTTTTCACTGTCCGCTGAGGTGCCATAGTTGAGCTTTATATTGGCTAACTGTAATCCTGTTTGTGTGCCATCTTTATTGCTAGAATTATTTACAAATAGACCCGACTATTAGCATAAAACTGGTTCAGACTAAGTGTATTTAAGTGTATATAAAACACTTGTGACTGGCCAGGAGCCAGGCACATAAAGTGCTGACTATAATTAGTGCTGAATTGCTATATTCACACACTAATCACATAGTTTGAAATGCAGTGTTTACACTCGACACTCACACTTCTGAACTGCCCTGAACTCCCTGGGCTTCTGTCCTATATGTGTGTGTGTGCTCAATGTGATCAGTGTGGAGATAGATTAATCAACAGAAAAAAGAAGGGCCAGCGCTGCAGCAGTGAGTCAACACCTCAGCTGTTGTTGCGAATGACTTCACGGTTAACTTCTTGGCTGAACCCGGGCAGCCTCTGGTGCCAGCCAAGCCCAAACATCACCCCGGGCTACAGTTACACGGACTGACGTCTGCAGCGGGGGTCCCAAAGCCCACGCTCTGGCCAAGGAGAGTCCAGCTGTCACCCCTGGGATGATGTCAAGGCAACCTCCAATGACGTGGGACTCGCACAATCAAATGCATGTGAAAGGAATGATGCAATGTTCTGTTTTATGTGTGGGAAACCTGCGAGGGCTTTTGTGTTCATACAGAGCACACATCCTAATCCTGCTCTATAATCATGTGAGATCAGCCACTACCAGGGATTCCCACCTCAACAACTGCACTGACACAGTGGAGACTTACTGGAAGGAGCAGCACAAGCTGGAGTGGACACAAGCGGGGGACCCCAGCCCTTCATGTTGTACGCACACACTCGAATGTAGTAATATGTGCCCTGAAAGAACAGAACAGGAGATCACTTACACACAACTCGTGATACATGCACCTTGGGCCTGATGTAAAACAGTTATAAGGCTGTCCCTATGGCCAGGCCAGACAGCTCTCCTTTCTCAGCCAGATCAATCAAAGTGGTTGCCGACACTTCCTGACCTCTCCTTGACCCATGTCATTTGACAGGAGCTGGTCTCACAGGGGGAAGGGGTTTCACACAACTACAAACAACCAGCGGATCCTCCATTTGTCTATATGCCCACTACAGAAAATGCCACACATAAATCAGGTGAGCGGCTGCCGTGCTGCTCTTTATATCAGTTTGTGGACATTAGGAGCTCCGCAAGTAAATGAACGTTTCTAAAACCCCATGTGTCTCTGACCCCATGGAGCTGGGGCCACCTATCTGACAGATGTAATCATCAAAAGCTGCTGGGTAGATGGCTACAAATGTTTTCTTCTTATGTGTAAATAATAGTCTTAGTTCTCTTTGTGTGGCTTTGTCACTAAAGTACCTTAGAGCGAGCAACCTTTGATTTGGAGCTTCTGAGGGAGACTGTGGGAACTGAACAGTCCTGACATGAACTTTAGCCAAACTGATGTCATTTCTCTTATTGTTAAAGCTCAAAGCGTCAGTGCAGTAAAACAGTACTGTGGTATTCATCGTATGGAAGAGGAACCTACACAAGTGAGTCCTGTGATGTTGCAGTGGAGCTGAGTGGTGTCGTCCACCAGCATCTCTCCCAGCGGTGAGCCGCACGAGGGGGAGTTACTCCAGCTCACTGCAGCACACATGGAACAACAGTTATCTTCTCATTATTAAAGAATAAACACATGCATGATTTTGTGTTTAATCATATGAATGTGACACCTTTGTACTTGGTGACCACGGCAGAGTTGACACAGACGGGCTCCTGGAAGTCCACCCTGAGACTGGTGCTGCTGCTGACCGACAGGCGTACCACACTCGGGGCGTCTGGTGGATCTGCAGTCAACACCGAAATGCCAGAACGACTCAAATAACATCATATTGGAGCAAGGCACATTAGCAGTAATGACTTACATGGTGCGACCTTGTAGAATCTTAGAAATGCAAAAGCAGCAGCAGCTTTGATATCTCTGCAGCAGCAGTAACAACAGTCTTGCTTTTGAGCCAGTGTCTAATTTCCATTCTTACAAGTCCCCCATTAAATGACATGACTGTGTGGAATTATAAAGTGGGCATTAAAGCACAGAGCACAGAATGGTCTGGGAGTGTGCGTGCGTCTGTGTTCAGGAGGCGGCTGTCTCGCACGCTGCTCACAGTGTCATGGAATGCCTATTAAAAATTAAAGCAGTAGTGCGAGTGTTCATGGTTTGAATGCTCTCAGTCAAATACTTGGCAACTCAGCGTGAAAGCCATTAAGAGAGCGCCTAGACAGGACGCCCAGCAGCCATTTAGAACGGGCGCAAAAATGAAAAGACGTGCTGCAATTGATCTGAGTGGCCTGTGTGAAAAACGCGTGTGAAAACTCCTTTGTGACCACAATCAAAGTGAGGGGGACAGACTTACTGGCGTGCTCGAAGCCGCTCTGCATTCGCCGGAAAAGCCTGAGCCTCCACTCCCAGGCCTTGAGCTGCCTCTCGCGGTCGGACGAGTCGCGCTCGCTGGGCCCCTCGCTCCTCACCTGGGCCTGGAGTTCAGACACCCGCTGCTCGGCCTCCTGCACCAGGGTGGCCAAGTGCACCGCGCGCCCTTCAAGACTGACGACTGGGAAAAAGAAAGATTTAAAGAGTTCAAGTGCATATGACAGAGTTTTGTGTTTTCTAATTATTACTTGATTTGGTTTGATAGTGTCTGTGGTGAATATTAACCAGTTTTACATCAGTCAAGTGGCAGTTTGTGGTAAAAAGTAAAGTTCTGATAGAATACTGCTGCCATCCAAAATGCAGAAACAATTTATATTTATTTAAAAAAATAAAGGTGTTGACTTTTATTTATTTTTTTATATAAAACTAATAATAACAGTTGTGTAATTTGGACAAGGTTGGATGTTGTCAACATTATGGTGTAAATGTCATATCATATCTCATATGTATTCAACCAGGAAGTCAAATGATTTAAAAAAGACAAAAGTAGGCGATATTTTACTATAATCATTAAAGGAGAATTAACGTTTTTTACAATCTGAGCCTTATTTCGGTAATAAAACAAGTTGTTTTACTCACCCATAGCACTTTGGTGTCATATGGAGCACTTCCAGAGATGTTTTAGTTTAGTGATCTCCATAATGTGAGTTCTCGGGGCACATGTTTGCGGTCTCCAAATAACACAAACTTTAGCACTTTTCAAATCATAGAAGCTCGATGTCTTAGTCTACACTTTAGTTTGAGTCAAAAGTGGCCTGTAATCCCAGATTTAGCCATAATTTACAGCTTTGCGTTTCATGTTTGGGTCCCGAGAGCTGAGAGCGAAATAAACTGTGACTCCGCACATGCGACTGTCCTCCTCATCTACTCCAAACTAGGGATGCAAATTATCGATTAATTCATTAATCTATAGTTGATTGACCTTATCGATCGACTTACGATTAACTGATAAGCGGCGTTTTTCACCTGAATTTGAGTGTTTCAATAGGGTCTTTAAGAATATAAGCTATAGTAACATAACACTGAGTCATAAATATATCATAGTATTATTATATTGTATATTCCTCAATTAATTATTCCTTAGTAAAAAGCAGACAAATGTATTGATGCTGAATAACAAAATACAGTAATCCCTCGCTCTATCGCGGTTCACTGATTTTTTTTTTTTTTTTCAATTTGTTTTTCTATAGTGTAACATTGTGTTCTGCGTCCTGATTGGCTAAGAGACTAGACCAGGACTAAACGTGGACTAAACCAGAACTAAACCAGGTCTAGACCAGAACTAAACCAGGTCTAAACCTGGACTGGGCCTGGACTAAACCAGGATTAAACCACCACGTGCCGCTGCTGGTTTGGTGCGGCTGGTTTGTGGCTCGGGCTGAGACTACGCATTCCGGGCGCCGCGGTTCGATCTCATGCTCAGCAGCCCCGGTGTACGCGTGAGCCTTCGTGAACACGCGGGTGCGCGTGTCCGCGATTAATTGCAATTAATGCATTTTGTTCGACCAACGTCTTGATCAACAATTAATCGTAAGTCGATTAATTGTTGACATCCCTACTTGAAACTATGGATAAATCTGGGATTACAGGCCACTTTTGACTCAAACTAAAGTGTAGACTAAGACACTGAGCTTCTATGATTTGAAAAGTGCTAAAGTTTGTGTTATTTGGAGACCGCAAACATGTGCCCCGAGAACTCACGTTATGGATATCACTAAACTAAAACATCTCTGGAAATGCTCCATATGACACCAAAGTGCTATGGGTGAGTAAAACAACTTGTTTTATTACCGAAATAAGGCTCAGATTGTAAAAAAACAAACAAAAAAAAACGTTGATTCTCCTTTACCAATGTTTTGATTGAAAATAGTATCCTCTCATATGTACTTTAAGGAGATGCACTTTACAAAGTGGTCAGCCTGAAAAAAGCATATTTTCAGAAGTGATTTCTGGGTACTTTGGAGTGCAGCTAACTAAAGTCTGGATCTGTGCTAACAATATTAGCCACTCAAGACTCCTGGTAGCTGGAGAAAGATCAATGGAAAAAGAAAACAAATGAGTATATGGCTGTACAGAGCAGTGTTGATAATGTGCTGATTGGACAGTGCACACAGCCGGGGTGACGCTCCACAGAAGCAGCGGAGAATGGCTTTTCCAGGCTCTCCTTTAATGTCTTTGTTTGCCAGAGGCTGCAGTGTATTTCTCAATAAAGTCAGTTTAACTAAGCAGGCACTCGTTAAGGATGACATCAGCCCCAAATTGACACTGAAAATGGGCAATGAAAGTGAGAAGGGTGAGAGGGAGTAGCAGTGTGTGAACGCGCTCATAAACCAGGATAAAATGATGGAAGCAAAAATAGGCGATTGTTTAAAATGCTGCCGGCGAGTTGTGTTATTAGACTCTTATAGACAGACTGAGTTTAGACAAATTGGTGTGATAAGTTTGACAAACACTACATACAATGACATATACATTTTGTTAGTAACTAGATAAAGTGTCAGTTATGAAAAGAGACTGTGTTTGATGAAAGAGTTGTTTGTGGATGTGTAGATTCCCACACTTCTACACTAGTTTAGGGCAAAATGCTGTTTCTAATCAAACAATAAAATGTCAGCAGAATTAATTAAACTATTTTCTGATCTATGTTATAATTGTGTTTCCTTATCACAAACATTTCTCTTTTTTCTTTTCTCAACATTTAACATTCTTCTTTTACACTCTGTTCCACCCTGTGATGTCATGTGGTAATACAGGAAGTTTTTAAACTGCGTACGTACGCCTTCACTAGAATAATTTGGATAATTTTACACCTGGAATTGGGAATGTCTATTTAAAAAAAAGTAAAACATACAGTAGTTGTTAACTTGAACACTACTGCTTCATGACATCACAAGGTGGAACAGAGCATTTTGATCTTTGGAGATGTGGACAGACTAATAATAAAGGATTACTCAAACGTGTGAATGAAATGAGTTAACCGGTCGATCTTTGAATTGTTTTGATACCCTAGTTTGTGGCTGCGCTATGATTAAAAAAAATTATAATAAAATAAATAAATAATACATAAAAAATAAAAACTAATAAATACGTATATAAATACTTAAATAAGTAAATAAAAAATACATAATATATAAAAATAAATAAATAAATAATACATTAAAAAATAAATAAATACGTAAATACTCCAAAAAAATACATTTATATATATATATATATATATATATATAAAAATAAATAATACATAAAAAAATTAAAATAAATACGTAAATACTCAAATAAAAAAAAAAACATTTTATATGTATATAAAAAATAATAAAACATAAAAAAATAAAAATAAATAAATACGTAAATACTCAAATAAAAAAATATATAATACATTTTATATATATATAAAAATACATAATACATTAAAAAAATAAATACGTAAATAAATACTCAAATAAAAAAATATATAATACATAATATATTTAAAAAAAATAAATTAAAAGGGAGTCTAAGAACTTTTTGAGGCGACTGTAGAAGCTTGTCAGAGACGTTGGTCAGAGACGTTGGTCAGAGATCCACACGTGAAGTTGTGTCCAAAATGTCCCCGACGTCCATTACAGAGGACACATTACAACATTATGAATAAAAATAACATTAACAAAATGTAAATGCTAAAGTGTTCATTTACCTCCAAATATAAAATTAAAATAATAATAATAATTTAGACACACTTCTTTCTTCAGGTCCCAGGAGGATATAGAACCTTTAAGTATCTCCATGTACCAAAAGTCATTCTTGGTAATCCACATAATTCACTTTTGCGCACTGTACATGTCACGGGCCACTAGCGGTTGCTAACGGTGCCATAACAAATAGGTGTATGGTTGAAATGCTGCGGCAGAGCGTCGCGCCACATACCAGCACAGAGCAGCTAATGTAAAGCTGGAGTCCAGGTCATGGCGGACAGTAGCACACTGTAGTTCTTCTTTGGTGGCTGGTCACTCAGGCACTGTTTGGAGCTGGTGTGTGTCTGTGTTTAGTCTGACTCATCTGTGTTTGTTCATTGTAGATTCCACTGTTGACACCAAGTTTAAAGCTCCGTGTCAAAATGTCCATCTGGGTGTTGTTTCTCTCTCTCCCTGTCTCGCAGTCCCCCTTTGACTTCAGCCATCCTCCCATGTTCTCTACCTCCAAAGACTCAGGTTTGAAGTTGACGGACTGCTAATGGACGTTCTGATTTTTCATTTGGTACTGGGAAGAGGTGAGGATTTTCCAGAAGAGTCACTTGTGTCAGTATAACTAAGGCGGCGTTCACATATTCACACTCACGGACGGCTCTTTCATGAAAAAAACAAGAAAATAACTAAATGTATCCACAAAATATTTACTGGAAGAAATGACGAGGACTAACATTTGATTAAAACCGGCGTGACTGCAGTTACAGCAAAAAATTATTTCTTAATCAAATTTTGAAAAAAAACAAAACAAAAAAGCTTCACTTGTGTTTCCTGATATCCTCGGACACTGTTCAGTTCACTTGTGTAAAAATAGAAAGAAAAAGTTGTTTCCTATTTGAATGTTTCATATTAATGAGCTGTTCTTAGACTTAGACATGTCCAAACTATGGCTCATGGGCCAAATGTGGCCCTCAAACAAATTTTTCTTGGCCCTCAGGCTTCCAGGTGAATTGGCCCAAATGACCTTGAGCAGAACTTTTGACTGCAAGTTTTTTGGAAAATCTACCATGATGAGACAATATTTAATATTTATTGTGTGGTTTTGAGGATCTCAGCATGAATAAAGGACTGAAGCTCATTCTAACGTGTTAAACATGCAAATATTTACATTATTGACTGTCCTGAGCTCCAGTCTGTGGCCCTCGATCGGCCCTCTGCTTCGTCTGTGTTTACATATGTGGCCCTTGATGAAAAAGTTTGGACACCCCTGACATACAACAATCACCCAATTTGCATATATTCAAATATGATCGCCATGGCGATGATGGGGATTCTTTGAAAGTTTAGAAGTAAACAACTGGACACTTTGCAGCCATTTCTCACTGAGATCTTTGTTGGAGACACTCTGTTTGATTCTAGTAGTAGCTCTGTCACCTATGAGAGCTCTGGTGCAGCTGGTAAGTCTGAAAAAACACAGGACTCACTCATGACACATCTCAAAAACAACTGTTTCTGTGACCCTCAATCACCTTTTTTGTGGAAATATTTAGGTTTTAAAGTAAGAACCAACCACCCACTTCTGCACACGTGCACTTTATGAAAGTCAGTTTGACATGAAAACCAAGTTAGTTAGAAACCCAGAGCAGGATCTTAGCACGAATAAAGGACTGAAGCTCATTCTAACGTGTTAAACATGCAGATATTTAAATTATTGACTGTCCTGAGCTCCAGTCTGTGGCCCTCAATCGGCCCTCTGCTTCGTCTGTGTTTAGATATGTGGCCCTTGATGAAAAAGGTTTGGACACCCCTGACTTAGACAAACATTATTATTATTACAAGGGAAATTATTTGGGCACAGTAGCTATGATTATAATCACAAAGAGCAACAAGAACTGACCTCACATCACTAGTTTGGTTCAGTTTGGTCCAAGTCCGGATGTTGGCTTGGTTTAGTCTTCAGTCCAGGTTTAGTTCTGGGTTTAGTCTCAATTTGGTCCAAACTTTGATGAGGCTTATGTGCAAGTGTGAACGCAGCACAACTGTGTCTCAGCCGCTTTATAGAATAAAACAGACAGCGTGGTCAAATAAAAGATATTTATCTAAAAGTGAAAGATGAAACGTTTTCATGTTGTATTTGTTGACTCCAGTATCCACGGCTGAGTTGTTGTTATCAGAGCCCTTGAAATAAGACAGACTCTAGTGACTCTGACATGTATGGCTCACATCTTTTGTCTCCAAAAGATTTACAAGTGCATCCATAAATCTCTTCTGTTGTCTCGGTCTGCCCCGGTCGCCTTGGAAACCACACACCGCACAGCCAAGCTCGACAGTATCAATAAGCATCAATTTTTTTAAAAGCCGGAGGCGAGGAGCGCAGTATGTCTGAAGTCAATCCCCGTCTGCTGGAGTTAGATTAGTACATGCATGTAAATATACGTTTTTTTTAAAGGGACAGTGTGTAAGATTTTTACCCGTTAATTACCGAAATTGAAGATTCCCATTCAAAAATACATTGTTTTCCAAGCCTTTTCACTTCCATCATGAAATCAAAGTATTCTTTTGGACTTAGATATAGTCACATAAAAGGGGGATCTTCCCCATGCAGAGGCAGCCATTTTGAATACGAGAGCCGCAGAAGGACATTTGGGCTCCGCCTTCGCCTTTGGCAAGGCTTGTGGTTTTCACACAACGATACGCATTTGGATAAACAACGACAAGCATGCTGCCGGATCAGACGTCGTAATGGATCTAACACGTGTTTTGGACTAAATTGTTTTACTGGATTTTATTCGCTGGATCCTTACGGACAGATTGAGACCAAGTTTATGGTGAAATACAGAGTTTGACCTGTCCAGAGCCTTCAAAGGTAAGCTAAGTAACAAACCTCGTTTTGTGCTTTTCCGTATAAAAGCCCCATGTGCTCGGGAAGTGATTGTTGTGCAGGGAAATGAATTGCATAGTCAAAAAGAGGAGACTGTAAGGTTTCATTTGATATGTAGATTGTCATGGTACATGATCTGGAATGTGTGTTTTCATGAGAAAAGAAAAAAAAAACAGTGAACGGGACCGTGTTTTATTTATACCGTAGTTGTCGGCGAGAGCTCGCACAGCGCCGGGTGCGCTTCACGCGTTCGTGCGCGGGTACGCGAGCTGTCCGCATTACGGCGCGCCCGGGTGACCCTCGAGGTCTGCTGTAGCTAAAACAGGAAGTGCAATAGCACCATCCACCTATGCACCACCAATCCTACACACTGGGGCTTTAATGCTTTACTTACTCTCTTAGGAGTTATTTGGGGGTTATTGGAGTTATTTGGAAGCACAATCAAAGTAAACAGCATTTAGCATTCAAATGTTTTCCATTTAATGATACCTTTATAAGAAGCCTGGCTGGCTGTTGGAAAATCCTGGTGTGCGAGAGAGTACAAACACAAAGGAGTCTGACTGGCATGTTCTAATCATTAGCAGAAGAGGAAAAGCGAGGCGTCGCGCAGATCACAGACAGTGAAAAGTGCTTACCAAGATGACTAATATTACATCACAACTACCGCCCTTTCATCAGCATTAATATCACGGCAATAAACTCAATGTGCATGTTTGTGAGTGGCGGGAAGAAGAAAGCGCGTCTGCATTATGTGAAATTATTTGGCTTTTTACAACGTCATAATTATATTGTTTTTATAGGGACATCAGTCATTATCGTTGTAGGATGAAGATCTGATAGACTATTAATTATCCCGCTTACATTAACTTGTAGGTTTGCCAAACTTCTCTGCTGAACACAAATAACAATTACCAGCGCCAATATCATCGTAAACAAGAAAGCAAGTTAAAGCCGTTCCTCTTATTTATGCGGAGACTTCCTGGCGACCCGAGCGGAGGTCTTCCAGAAATACTTCAGAGGCAATACGATGAGCTAAGACTACATTTTAACGCATTGATCGTGTTTGTCGCGCCGCACGAAAACAAAAACAAAAACAAACTTAACAATTTACTGCGTGGAGTAATACACATAAAATGATTTCATTGGGAAACTGATTTTTTTTATGAGATGTGAGGGCATTTCAAAGCTATGAGTCAAATATTTGTGTTTACAACCGAGTTACAGCCCAGAAATATAAAAAAGTGGTCTACAAGTGACATTTGCAGACATCACATGCAATGTGGAAACTGGAGACTTGTGTTCTAGAGATTTTAATATCATTTAAAGAGTAATATGCAGTGATTAAGGCTTTAATGTGCATATGACTGGTCAGACTGTTCATTTCCTATATCCTCCTGGGACCCCAAGAAAAAAGTGTATTTCAAAATGTATTTTTATTTATTTATTATTTATGTATTGATCTGGTTTAGACCTGGTTTAGACCTCTTTTAGTCATGGTTTAGACCTGGTTTAGACCTGGTTTAGACCTGGTTTAGACCTGGTTTAGACCTAATTTAGACCTCTTTTAGTCATGGTTTAGACCTGGTTTAGACCTGGTTTAGACCTGGTTTAGACCTGGTTTAGACCTGGTTTAGACCTAATTTAGACCTCTTTTAGTCATGGTTTAGACCTGGTTTAGACCTGGTTTAGACCTGGTTTAGACCTGGTTTAGACCTAATTTAGACCTCTTTTAGTCATGGTTTAGACCTGGTTTAGACCTGGTTTAGACCTGGTTTAGACCTGACTCAAATTTGGTTCAGACCTGGTTTAGGCCTGGTTTAGACCTGGTTTAGACCTGGTTTAGACCTAATTTAGACCTCTTTTAGTCATGGTTTAGACCTGGTTTAGGCCTGGTTTAGACCTGGTTTAGACCTGGTTTAGGCCTGGTTTAGACCTGGTTTAGGCCTGGTTTAGGCCTGGTTTAGACCTAATTTAGACCTCTTTTAGTCATGGTTTAGACCTGGTTTAGGCCTGGTTTAGACCTGGTTTAGACCTGGTTTAGACCTAATTTAGACCTCCTTTAGTCATGGTTTAGACCTGGTTTAGACCTGGTTTAGACCTGGTTTAGACCTAATTTAGACCTCTTTTAGTCATGGTTTAGACCTGGTTTAGACCTGGTTTAGACCTGGTTTAGACCTAATTTAGACCTCCTTTAGTCATGGTTTAGACCTGGTTTAGACCTGGTTTAGACCTGGTTTAGACCTAATTTAGACCTCCTTTAGTCATGGTTTAGACCTGGTTTAGACCTGGTTTAGACCTAATTTAGACCTCTTTTAGTCATGGTTTAGACCTGGTTTAGACCTGGTTTAGACCTGGTTTAGACCTAATTTAGACCTCCTTTAGTCATGGTTTAGACCTGGTTTAGACCTGGTTTAGACCTAATTTAGACCTCTTTTAGTCATGGTTTAGACCTGGTTTAGACCTGGTTTAGACCTGGTTTAGACCTAATTTAGACCTCCTTTAGTCATGGTTTAGACCTGGTTTAGACCTGGTTTAGACCTAATTTAGACCTCTTTTAGTCATGGTTTAGACCTGGTTTAGACCTGGTTTAGACCTGGTTTAGAGATGATTTAGACCTCTTTTAGTCATGGTTTAGACCTGGTTTAGTCCTGATTTTCTCCTGGTTTAGTCCTGTATTGCCTGGTTCAGTTCTGGTTTAGTCCTGGATTAGTCCTGGATTAGTCCTGGTTTAGACCTGATTTAGACCTGGTTTAGACCTGGTTTAAACCAGACTCAATTTTGGTTCAGACCTGGTTTAGGCCTGGTTTAGACCTAATTTAGACCTCTTTTAGTCATGGTTTAGACCTGGTTTAGACCTGGTTTAGACCTGGTTTAGACCTGGTTTAGACCTAATTTAGACCTCCTTTAGTCATGGTTTAGACCTGGTTTAGACCTGGTTTAGACCTAATTTAGACCTCTTTTAGTCATGGTTTAGACCTGGTTTAGACCTGGTTTAGACCTGGTTTAGACCTGGTTTAGACCTGGTTTAGACCTAATTTAGACCTCCTTTAGTCATGGTTTAGACCTGGTTTAGACCTGGTTTAGACCTGGTTTAGACCTGGTTTAGACCTGGTTTAGACATGATTTAGACCTCTTTTAGTCATGGTTTAGACCTGGTTTAGACCTGATTTAGACCTGGTTTAGACCGGGTTTAGACCGGGTTTAGACCTGATTTAGACCTGGTTTAGACCTGGTTTAAACCAGACTCAAATTTGGTTCAGACCTGGTTTAGGCCTGGTTTAGACCTAATTTAGACCTCTTTTAGTCATGGTTTAGACCTGGTTTAGACCTGATTTTCTCCTGGTTTAGTCCTGTATTGCCTGGTTCAGTTCTGGTTTAGTCCTGGATTAGTCCTGGTTTAGTCCTAGTTTAGACCTGGTTCAGTTCTGGTTTAGTCCTAGTTTATTTATCATAGTGCAGCCACAAAGTAAAGTGCATCTCTAAACACTTAAAAGACAGACTTGGTTAACTCAATGTCCACTATAAAGGACACAGATGAATGAGTCGGGTCTCAGGAGGATATTTAAGATTTTACTGCAAATATAGCTCTTTTTTTTTTGGTGAAGCTTATAACTTTACTTCCTGGTTTGATACTGACAGCAGATGTGATGTGATATATACACAGTTAATTCCATAACTGTTACCTACCAACCACACAGTAAACTGTCTCTGCATTTTGGATGGGATTTTGGGTGGTGTAGGAAGAGGGTTTCGTTTTTAAACTCACAGCTTATTGTACTTTTTAATAAGTTGAAGATTCTTACAGTCAGATCTGTATTTATGTATCATACTCCCGTCCTCAGAAGTGTTTAAACAGGTTTTGTCTTCCTACTTGGAAGGCTGCAAAGTAGAGCCAAAAAATGCCAATGTATGACAAAAAAATACTGGTCTGACACATGTGCAGACCTAATGAACCTAATTGGACTTCCTGTAGTTTTGTGCTTTTCTTTTCATTTTTTTCCCCACAAACTGCTGCACTTAGCTGATGTAAAATGATGAATGATGATAAATATTTACCACAGGAACCACATCCCTCCAAACCAAGTCACAATTATAAAACATAGTAGGTGTCAAACTATAGCAGGTGAGCTTTGTGAACGCATTTTTGTCCTTTTTTGACGTTTGTGGTGTAAAACTCACAGTGAGGACTCTCTTTGGCCCCAGCCCGCAGCAGCAGTTTGGCCATGGGCACGTTGTTGGTCATGATGGCGATGTCCAGAGGCAGCAGGCCCTCACTGTTGGGCGTGTTTAGGTCCAGCTCCTCCAGACTGTACTGGGACAGAAGCAGCTGAACCAGGTCCAGCTCCTGGTGCTCCACTGCCTCAAACAGGGCTTCATTACTCTGGAACTAAGACACACATTTATATCAAACTCCTAAAAGTGTGCTCCTTCAAAAATATTTCCGCATAGTTTTTGTCATCATAAAGTCTAAAATTATGATTAAAATTACACTTGAATAGCTGAATAATAATAAAAAACTATAATAATAAAACTAAACATAATTGATGGAACGGGTGGAGACGAGATCCAAGTTCCACTTTTCAATCCCAGAAGCCCAAACCAGACAATACCAGACCATAAACAAACTCAACATCCAAAGAACACATCTTGTCCTAATGAAGCAATTCAAAACAATTTATCATAGTTAAAGGAAAAGTAACGTTTTTTACAATCTGAGCCTTATTTCGGTAATAAAACAAGTTGTTTTACTCACCCATAGCACTTTGGTGTCATATGGAGCATTTCCGGAGATGTTTTAGATTAGCGTTAGGCTAACGCCGTTAGCCTAGCGCGACTTCTAGCCATAGCTCGGGGCATTCCCCGAGCATGTAATATGCCCCGTGCGGGCTCCAAATAACACAAACTTTAGCACTTTTCAAATCATAGAAGCTCGATGTCTTAGCCTACGATTTCGTTTAGTCAAAAGTGGCCTGTAATCCGAGATTTAGCCATAGTTTCGAGTAGATGAGGAGGCCAGTGCGCATGTGCGGACTGTGCTCTCAGCTCCCGGGACCCAAACATGGAACGCAAAGCTGTAAACTATGGATAAATCTCGGATTACAGGCCACTTTTGATTCAAACGAAAGTGTAGACTAAGACATTGAGCTTCTATGATTTGAAAAGTGCTAAAGTTTGTGTTATTTGGGGCATATTACATGCTCGGGGAATGCCCTGAGCTACGGCTATAAGTCGCGCTAGGCTAACGGCGTTAGGCTAACGGCGTTAGCCTAACGCTAATCTAAAACATCTCTGGAAGTGCTCCATATGACACCAAAGTGCTATGGGTGAGTAAAACAACTTGTTTTATTACTGAAATAAGGCTCAGATTGTTAACGTTACTTTTCCTTTAAAATTGAAAATATATTTTCTGGTTGACAAAAACTATATTATGGTTTCAGTTACTAAATACCACCATGACATTTGACATGACATGACAATAAAAAAATAAAAAAAAGAATATATGACAAAAAAACTAAAATATCGTATTCAAAAGGCTCAGACTAAAAAAAGATCTGGAACACTGCTCCAAAATTCTATACTTTTCCTCTGACTATTTTTGGACGATGATGTCGGCAGCGTATTATTTTTTCCCTCTGTCTTGGTGTGACTTACGATGGTGGTTTTGCGCAGCCGCTCCTTGTCCCCGCCCCGTCCTGACACCACACTGTCTTCCAGAGAAGGGGGGTTGGTGCCCACGCGGAACTTTCCGGAGAGGTTACGGTAGAGGCGGCGGGCGGCGCTCGGCGAGGACAGGCTGGAGGACTTGCGGGTCGAGATGGGCTGGTGCGCCTGGTCCGTCCTCATGGGCTGTGTCATCTTGGCAGAGTCGGCCCTGGAGAGAAAGCACCAAAGAAACGCTTTTTACAAACTCTTCCCCCGATCCAGGCTCGAAATGTCACCGCCGGAGCTCCGTTTACTTTCACAGGATTTACTGTCATTGATAGTTGATGCTTCTTATTTAGTTCTTTTAGTCCTAAAATAAGACTCTGTATTTGTGTGTGCCTCTGTTCTCCTTGTATTGGTTGTGCCCAGTTTTCCTGATTACTCTGTCAACGCAGCTAATCTGGCACTTAGTATGTATGTGTTGGTACTGCAAATCCAAATTGCAATCACCGAATCAGCCAGATTTATTCAATGGACTCTTTGCTTCTGCCTACTTCTTTTAGACACTATCTTCTTGTATTTTTGTAACTAGCAGATCATTTTATATAACTTGAAATCCTTGAAGTGTTTAAATGATTGAATGGAAAAAGCTAGTGTAGCACAAAGTCAACTCAATATTGTCCACACTGCATGAAAACCGCCACCTTTGAATGAAAAGTAGCTCCTTTAGGCTTTACAAAGCGCTGGTGGCATCCAAAGCACTGGATGTGAACATGGTTTTAAGCGCTGCGGCATCAGAGCCTCACATGATTTACATTGCACTAAATTTCAGCCCGGCATTCCTCTTGTTGAAACATATCTGTGTAATGCATTGTGTAATGCGGTGCCTCTTCGGCTCTTTCGGACTGTTACCCTTTAAAACAGAGCGATACCATAATGTGACCCCCTCGTCACTGGGCACATTTGTGAGATGCCCAACAGAGGACGACAGCTAACAGTAGCTAACCGTAGTAGCCCTGTTCATGAATTAGCTGCAGTTAGTATTACAATCCTATATATACCGCAAAGCTTTACAAAATCATCAGTCGGTGTGAGAAGAGGATGCTAACATCTGACCTATGGCATGGTGATACATTACACTGGGCTGCCAGATGGACTACATAATGGGATTGGCAGCTCGTAGTAGTGTGAGTCATTGTGTGGTGGTTATGCCAGTCTGTTCTCCCACCAACATGGCCAATGGATGTTCTGGTCCCGCCATCAAACCCAGCAGATCCCCGCTTTGGCTCACGCATATGGTGACTCTGCATCTCCATTCTCTCATGAGAACAAGTGCACATTAGAGTCACGTCTGTCCACCTGCCACTGTTTCCACCAAAGATTGCACACAAAATATTCAATCATGTCTTGCTTACGGTGGCCAGCTCCTCTGCGCTCTGAAAAGGCTTTCTAAATGTGGGCCACTCTGATAAATTGCCATAACAAATGCAGGGAATGTAAATGTTGTTGTAAAATGAAATGGTTTGTACAGCGGTAGAGAAAGGTAAATATAAGTCTACTTAAGTTGGCACACTGCACGGTGCCAAGAAGCTGCCAACAGGCCAAGATTTGTCAAGGTGAGAACATCTGTAGGAAAAATGTTATTTATACTCTGCTGCAGTGTAGACGCACACACAGCTCCGGCCCCACACGCACCGTTACGACAGCTGACAACGGCAATCCACATTGTCCACTTAAAAGTGGGCCCATGTCCCCCGCAACAAGGCCTTTTCACATGGCCATACACCTAAAATACCCCAGATCCCTGTCCCTTCCCGCTCACTCCTGTCCATCTCTACTCCATCCCGTAATAGAGGCCTTATTTTAGACATTCTCGTGTTCCCAGCCGGGCCGAACCTATTCCAGTGTTCCAGATAAAGCGTGGCAGGTATTTGGAATCATTTTTCCATGGGCCTGGCCCGGAAGATAAAACAAGAGATATATTTGTAATGTGTGTGCTGAGATCCCATTTCAAAGAGAAGGCCGTTGGAATCCAGCACAGGCTTATTGTTATTTGTCAGAGATGGAACAGAGGAGTTTTTTCTGTCCAGCGTGTTGTGCCCCATCACTCTCTGACCACACGGGGATGTGTCTACAGCACTTGAGAAGGGCTCTTCAATGACATGTCCTCTGCCACAGGGAAATATACACAAAAGGTTCAAGCCCTAGAATACTCGTACATCTTACAAGGTGTATTATTCTTTTGAGAGCCTTTGTAATAACCTGGATTCTCCAGACCATCATTTTACTACATATACTACTATATGTACACTTGTAATAATTCTAATCACGCAGTTTGAGAGTGTGGAGCGATTGGTCCTGTACCATGACCTTAGCCAAGCCATGCTTTTTCCATTTCAACATCGTCTGGGACTCTATCTCCCAATGAGAATAATTGACAGGTGGGGTAAACAAACAGGGAAATGCATGATCCATTTGTGATGAAACAAACAGAAAAGCTTAATATGAATAAATGATGATTACAAAACACTGCAGATTTCTGCACAATTAAAAGTTTTTACTGTCTTGAAAAACAAAACTACATCATTTTAAAGGTCCCATGGCATGAAATTTTCACTTTCTGAGGTTTTTGAACGTTAATGTGAGCTCCCCTACCCTGTTTAGGCCCTCCATGGCTAAAAGTTGCGAAATGTAAACTGAGCATTTGCGATCCTTTTCCGTGTTTGAAAAAAAAAGACAACCCAAACAGGCGATTCTGAACAAGGGAACTTTCTGACGTCACACTCGGGGAAAAGTTTCCACCCCCCATTTGGATGTCTACCCACCGTCTCTGGAAATCACGCCCAGAGAGTTTGGACCGCAAACGAGCTACGCAATGCGAGATGCAGTTTTTTATTTGCCTGGAGACACGTGAGAGTGTTTCCAGGCTCGGATGTCCTTTATCCGAGCCTCCGAACCTCTGAAACAGCAGTGGTTTCATTTTATTTTCTGTGGAAATTTGTTTATTTTAATGGAACGCTTCTCATATCTTCCTCGGCTCTGCTCTAGCGCACCGCTAATCCAGGAAACAGCGGCGTATTTGGCCACACCCCCACCCGCTGCACTGGCCTGTCTCTGTCCTCCTCATTTGCATTCAAACAACAACGCCCAGAATAAAGTGTTTCAGAGACATATTTATGACTCTGACTGTGTTCATGAGGCTCTTCATGCACTGAGGCTTGATTTTGAAGAAGGATTCATTTACAGTATTAGGGAACCATTAAGGAGCCATATAAAAGCATCAACAAGTACCATGTCATGGGATCTTTAAAAGGTTTGCAGTGGTCTAAACTTTCCTCACATACCTTATGCATTATGTACATCCTAATTATGCACTGCAATGAGTTTCACAGTTTTCACAAGTTTTCACAACTCTCAAAGACCAGAGCAGTAAAGCTAACAGCATCTAGCATGCTAGTGGTTATGCTTTCTAATTAGATGCACCTGACTTATTTTGATCTCAAGGGTGTTTACACAATATATCTGCATGGGGCAAGACAGATTTTACAAAGGAACAAACTGGTTACAGGGCTTTTAAGGCAAAGCTCTAAACATTCTACTAATGAAAGGTGAACATTGTTTTTGCAGAGTCTAACCATTCTCACTCCAAAAGTGACTTAATAACAAAGGCATACGTGCAGTTCTAAGCCTTATTTGTGTCTGCTCAGTGTTAGTTCATTTACAGGGCTTTTACCACATTTTCAGAAACAGGAAGCAGTTGTTCTGGGGGAACCTACAAAGAAACCAGGCTCCATGTTTGGCCCCTGATCAACCCCACATCAAATAGACACCGGCTCTTAGAGTGGGCCTGCATAAGCCTCTACACACACATCCTTTTATTAGTTATATCAGCCTGTTTACACACACACAGCTTAGGTCTGCACAGTGAATCATGTGTAAACAAAGTACACAAATATTGTGTGCTGAGACATTTGACTTATTGTTTGACAAAATCTGACAAAGTGATTAAGAAGGTGTTGAAGGAAAAAGGGAAAGTCTCTCGAAGTGAAAAGAAAACACCAAGACTCCTCTGATGCCGTCCATACAGTGACGTATACATTAGATATTATTGTGTTTATAATAGTGCTGTCAAACTATTAAAATATTTAATCATAATAAAGCTCATGAATGTCATTGTTAACTCACGATTAATCGCAAATAAATCGCACATTTTTGTCCCTTGAATCATCATTTTAATAATCAACATCGAAAAATACTATCAAAATAGAAAAGTAGATAGGTTTGCTTTGTACAAATGATTTTTTATTGCAAACCATAACAATTGTCAGTAAGACAACTTTGTTGGATGTTCCACTCTCATGTTCCACTTATGAAGTGCTCTGCATGAGTGTGAGTGAAGTGCTTCATCACAGTCAAAGTGGCTGAACTTCCCACTGTGGGTGAAATCATGTGTTCCATTACTGAGGGACGTCCAGTAATCTCCAGTTAGCGCAACTGTGTTTGTCTGCCACAACGCTTGCTGTACTAGGGGCACACTCGCGCTGGGACTTTTGGGCCGGGCCGCATCGTGCTCGGCCGGGCTGCACCGCGCTCGGCCGGGCTGCAGCCAATGGTGTGGTTGTACGGTGGAGCTGGCACATTTGGCAGAGAGGGTGAGTCCAGATGCATGGGGTGTCTATTGAGTGGTGGGACCTATGTGGGTCCTGCTGCGGTGCACGCTCCTCGTGGGTTTGCGGATGTGGGGGGGGGGGGGGGGGTGGAGTTGTGGGGCTTCTGTCGCTGTCCGCGGTCCTTGTCGGGGGTGGGCGCGGAATCGCAGTATGTTTTGGAGCAAACTTTGTTTCGTGTTTTCCTTGTGTGGGTGGGATCGGTGCGTTGGTGGCATCAGTGTTTTCCTTGTGCGATGGACACATGCATGCCCATGCATGCGTGTGTGCATGCATGGGCAGCCATGCCATGCTTTGGCACACCTCCTCCAACCGGGATGTCTCAGTTTCATATAAATTGTTTTCCTTCCTGTTTACAGCTGGATCCTGTAGTTTTTCTAACGTTACTAGCAATGTCCACAGCTTATGAACAAACTAGCTCACTATGTCACAAAGAGCTAAAATAAAAAAATTAACGAGGTGAAAATAGTTTTGCATTAACTCGTTAATAGCAGAATATTTTGACAGCACTAGTTTATAATGCAGTTCTACATTTTGTACCACTGAACGAGCACCACGTTTAGCAAGAATGGATCATTTCACATGTTGAAAATGTGAACAATCCAAATACTGTGATTCTTCTTTCTTTTGGCGTGTCCCCTCAGGATCCATCCCAATAAGTCCGTGGGTCACTGAGGTCATGTGCCTGCTGGCTGGGACCCCCACTGTTCCCCAGTGCATTTGGCCCTACACTACCAGTACCACATAAATCTCTACTACACACTAGTGTGTGTCTAATTATATTTATTACACAAAGTCACAAGTGGCCATTCATGCTATCGGACTTGTATGGCATTAGTTGTGTGCTTAGGTCAAGGTCCCACAGAATAAACAAAAGAAGTGAATGTAGGTAGATGGATCGAGGCGTAGGGGCACGACCAGAGACAGTGATCAGTAAAAACAGAGAGGCGGGGGTCAGGGGGGCAAACAGTCAGAGGAGAAAGTTGCAAAAACTCACACACACACACACACACACACACGCACACACACGGTCACACACACACACACACACACACACACACACACGCAGCACGGGCTGCTCTAAATGTGGCTTGTAGAAGGAAATTCTGAAATCTGAGTCTTGGCACCAGACAGGCTGGAAGCAGGCAGGCTGTTGGACTCATAGAGGGAGAGAGGAGAGGGGCAGCGCGAGAATTCATATAGTTGTTCCCTGTGCGCGCCTCTTATCGGCTTATAGGCAACATTCATCTCAACAGCACTGTGACCCGCGGCCTTCACTCTGACGGAGTTGGCATGGCAACCGCCACAACGCCACAAATGAAAAACTGTATTCTTATACATACAGAGGTCTTCAACATTTCCCCACTGCAATAATCAGTTTCATTTGTGGTCCAGAGGTGTGTGCATGTGACTCAAGTTACATGGTGTTGGTGCCCCCCCCTCGTCTTTTTATAATAGAAAAAATTGAAAATATTATTGTTCTAAACTCTGCTTTGCCCTAAGGCATTACCTGTGTTTTTGTCCATGTTCAGGTGTCCTTATGGGCTCGATGCTTTCTTACTGTCACTGATAAAAATGGCCAAGTAGGTGATTTGTCCGTTTAATACAGTGATTTTGATCAAATAGAGCTCAGCATGTATTTATGATACTGTCATGGAAAGGGCATTGTCAGACAGATGTGCTCACCAAAGCCAATTTCCAGTCTTTAAACTAAATCTATAATGTCTACATAATTACTTTCCACTGTTGAGCCTCTTTGTCCATCCACTGTCTCATCTTCCTATTTTTAAACGGCCAGCTGAAGGTTGGGATGTTCCAGTGGGACATGACATCTCTGATATGTGTGATCCAAATGTGTTTCATTGTCCCAACATCAGCTCCAGGGCTGCAATGGCGAATTGTGGGAAGTTACACTTGAGTACAGGTTGGGGTGGATGACATGTATTGGGTATAGTCCTGTGCTTCATTAGAGTCAGTGACAGCCTTGTGTGTGCTGTTTTCATAATTAGGAACAGGAACAAACTGTTCATAGTGACTGTGTTATTCTTAGCCATGAGTCCAAATCAGAGCTGTGGACACGCTCGGAGCGCCTTTAATGCTCATGTTTACACAGCGCTCTTTCTTCTGTCTCTTTTTATCTTGTCCTCATCTCCTCACTTTCCTCTGTCCCTGGGGAAAGGCAGAGAAAGAGTGGGCGGGCCGCTGTATGTTTAACCTTTGAAGGGGCCTGCTGTGCTGAGCAAGGCTTGCCACCTGTTGGTGATGTGTGTGCACTCACAGAGGTAAATCTCTGCAGTTTTGATGAGCAGAGACAACAGTGCAGTCACCATAGCGATGTGGCGGTGGGCACTGGACGCGGTTCTCAGGAGGGGGTGCTGAAGGTGGGGCCCCTCCTCTGTGGGGCCCGGTGACACCATGTCTCCCAGGGCGAACGCGGGCCAGCCTGGGTGGCTCCAGACCTTCTGTGAGCCTCTGTGTGAGTGTCCCTGCCTGGGCCGCCATATGCCACCCACCAGCCCAGCAAGAGGGGCGGGCGGGGCGACCCCTGGCTACCACACTCACCAGTTGGCCCATTCTCTCAGTCACACGCCGGCCGGGCGCCATGTTTAAAGTCCCACGGCTGTTTATCTGGGATCGAGCAGTGTCAGGGTGGGGCCGCAGCGGGGGCTTCATTATGTTCATGATACTAATGAGGTTAGTCTAGGAGAAAAACCTGCATATTCTACACTAAGATGGTGGCGCTTTGTCTTCGCAGTCATGAGAAAATATGAGTGTATATTTTTCCTCATTCTCAACTTGTAATTGGTAAGCTTAATTATGGTGGTTGTTTCTACTTCTGACTAATAGCTAAGGCTGGTGTTCCTACATCTACAATGTAATTTTTAAAGCATTTGTCCTTTTTTTTAATCACACAATCTTAAAAAAACAGATGTGTAGTACTGGCAGAGCTTTGTTTGATGGTTGACTAATGTGGGCGAGGAGAAACACTACCTGAGCTTCCTATCTCAATCTGTAAACTATTTTCCGAAACTGGTTTCAAACCGCAAGCCTCCTGAGTCTCCATCTGATTTTCTCTTTGCCTCTGACCCTGAAAGCACACATACACGACACATAAAACAGGGCTGTAGTCTTCCAGGCCGTCTTGTCTTTTATCAGCTTATAAGCAACACATGGAGCCAAGCTAACCCGCTGACCCACGCACACCACCCTCGCTTTTCCCCCAACATTAGATTTGGAAACTCCCCCCTTCCCCCTCTTTATCAAATGCTTTAGCTGTCTCATCCCATCACCTTTTCAATCTGTCTCTCCTCCGCCTGTCTCCATCGTTTCCTGGGACGTCCCGTTGGCCGCAGCCCCCGGACCTCCTGGTGTGTGCGTGCTGAGTGCCGACTCTATCAGTGTGTTTGTGTACACTCACATCTTGTCTTCTGGCCTCGTTTGTGCGCAGATACATATTTGTGAATGAGCTTGTATTTCTATATCGGTCTATCGTGTATATTTAGGTGTGTGGTGTTTAAGAAAAGCCTATGGTCGCTCCAAAAGCAGAAGTAAACTTCCTCAGTCTCCCGGGAAGCTGGTGAACAAACACTTTGGCAGCAGCAACATGCGAAAGACGGATCAAGGAATGACATTTATGTTTTGGTGAATTACATGATACCCCACGACACAACACCCAAACATTCAGTAGTAAAAAAAAGTGATGGGAACACAAGTGCAACTGGAGGGTTTTGGGGCCTGATTTATGGTATTTATTAGGCCTTTGACCAAATTCTACAGAGTGAACATAACCAGTGGGTTTCAGGTGATGTCACTATTCAGACCCTCCAGGATTTCACTGCATTTTTTGTGATTGTTTTGGGCTAAAATGCCTGAATTTGCGGGAGCTTTTCCAAAAAGCTGCGATGAAAGTTGCGGCGCTTTTAAGGTTTTTGTTGCGATTTTGTTGCGGGAGGAAGTGAAAGTTGCGATAAATAGTTCTGATTTTCTTGCCTGGAAGAATCCATGACTCATCGCTGTACCAGCGGCGAGTCTGGTAATGCTTGGTCCAGAATGCGCTGCCGTTGCGCTTAGACAGACAGCTAAGTGAACCAATCAGAGAACAGTTAACGGACAGCGACGTGAACCAAGCCGGTAGGAAGCAATGCAAAAACATCTTTTTGGAAAAGAAAGGCCTCTAGAGCTGTCAGCTGCTGTGGTTTTAAGGAATCGATGTGTTTTAGGTCATTTAAGACCAATTTTACAGCTGAATGGAAGGGACGTTGCGGGCAAAGGCGGGTGCACTGACGTCACCATCTTTGAACGAATCAGAATCGCGGAGTCCGTTGTTAACCGGGGGAGCGAGGGTGGAGCGAGGGTGTCCAAATGGTATCGCGCTGTATAGCAAATACAGAGAGATATCATTTGGCTGGCCAGGTAAGTGATTTTCCCTTTTTGTAATTAAAATTGAGTAATATTTTGAATAGTGAGTTATTACTGACAAAGAATAATACAAAGACACAGAGATCACAGATATGGTCCTAAAACAACCTTACCAACATCCAAAATAAATGACTACTAGGAGGGGAACTGTTTCGGTCTTTTGCTGTTATTTTTGTGGGCAAATGGCGCCGCAGACATGTTTCTTTGCCATTATAAGCCGTGTCCCAGTTCCCAGAGTGCACAGTTCGGAGTGTGGTTTGAAGGGCATGTGCGCCATTTCTTTTTTGTCCCATGCGCAGTTAACACGCGTTCACAGACCGCAGTCGTTTCCATGGAAATCGGGGCGTGGACCAAGTGCGTGAAAAAGCACGCTTCACACACTCATATATCCCAGCATGCACCGCGCGCTACTTCTTCTACGGGAGAAAATGGAGTCGGTGGCTGCTTCCCGTAGTTTCGCAGACGGCCATGCGGTCCGCGGAGTGCACTCAGGGCTGAGCAAGTGTGCACCGCCCTGACTGCAGTCTGAGCCCCTTCAAACCACGCTCCGAACTGGGGACACGGCCACAGTTTCGTTTCGTCACACGGAAGTAAGGCAGAAGGAAGTTGGTCGACGTGAGTTCAATACGTCGCCGATGATTGGTCAAAATTGGTCAAAATTGCGGGAAAGTTGCGGTGATTGGTCAAAATTGCAACACCGCGAATTCCTGGAGGGTCTGACTATATGTTCTGTAGTGTTTAAATATTGATCCATCCAAATATATAATGTTAATACTGTTTTATAAGATGCACAGCACTCTTTAATTGGCAGACAGCCCAGATAGATCGTACTTTTCTTGCACCACAGACTGTATACTGTGGAACATTCCAGGCAGAGCAATGGACCCTCAACCAAAAACTTACATAGTGCACCTTTAATGAGAATCCTAATCTAATCCTACAAAAAGGAAAAGAAAATCCTCAACAATGCCTCTATACTTGGAAATCTCCCTTTTGGACAACAGACCAAGCAATTACCGACAACACAGCATGACTACGACATAAAATCAAGGCTATAGCTAGGACCTCGCCGACATCTTAACACAATGTTCTGATTTGAACCACATAAAACTCAGCCTTTACTGTGCATGCTCCCGTCTGACGCGCTTGTTTGAACTAGCAGCCCCAGCACATAAAAGAGAAAGTGAGAAATATGAAATCAAATCAAAACCAAATGAGTCGAGCGCCACTTCATCTAACAGCGCTTTACCTGGCAGTCCCTTTTTTTTCAATAAAACTTAAGTGATTAAAGAGGGGGAAAAAAAGCCTGCTCGCCACTTCATACAGATTATAGTAACCCCTATTTCCCGGACTGGCACGATGCGAACTATTGCGACGTGCGTTCATTGGCGGATTCATGCAAGGAACAAGGACATGTGGCAAAGACAGAGGTGTTTAAATATAGAAGGACGGGAGGGAGCCTGGTTTTTCTCTGCGTCTGTCGCACTAGTGAAAACATCATTGTCCAGCCGCTGTCAGATCTGAATTATCCCTGAAGACCGGTTGGCACCAGGTGGAGCGCAGGGCCTTTAGAGGATGAGAGGATTTGACGCAGTGCAGCCAGTTCCATTAGAGCCACATTCTTGGTCCCTTTTAAAATTCACACTGTTTTTAAAGGTACATGGTGTAGCTTTTCTGGTGGAGCGTCCGTGGTATGGTATTAAACCTTTCTATCTTCATGGAGACCAAACCAGACCAAGCTACATGTCAAATCTGTGAAGAGGCGACTCCGGTCACAGTCAGAATGTCAGTTTTTCTAGGTATTTTTGAACTATGAAACCACCTGCAATCAGTAGTCGAGTTGTAAAATGAAACCAGGGGGGATGGTGAAATTTTTCACCAACGGGGGGGATGCATTAAGCTAAGCCCTCCCCCATCACTGACATCACTGTGGTGTTTCAGGGCAGGGCAGAATTAGAAGGTACTTTGTTAAAATGGAAATGCTTTTATAACAAAAAGTCCATATAATCGTTCAATAATTCAATAATACACAGGATATATGTTATCACACACGTACACACACACACACACACACCTTAGTCCTGGTTTAGTCCTGTTTTGGTCTTGGTTTAGTCCTGGGTTAGTCCCGGTTTAGTCCTGGTTTAGTCCTGGTTTGGACCTGGTTTAGTCCTGGTTTAGACCTGGTTTAGTCTTGGTTTAGTCCTGGTTTAGACCTGGTTTAGTCTTGGTTTAGACCTGGTTTAGACCTGGTTTAGTCCTGGTTTAGTCCTGGTTTATTCCTGGTTTAGTGCCGAAATAGATGCAGAAATAATCTGATAATATGACTCACCCATAAGAATGCGGTCAGATCCATTCTAACAGTTTGCCGTGTTGTCTTTAATAATCCGGAGCTCCGGAGAAAAGGACATAATCCTGAACGTATCCCGTGTCCCGAGGCGAGAGTTCCTTCTTACGGAGCATTAACGTAGCAAGTTAAGGATTCTTCTTCTCTTGGAAATGCCACGTAAATATCAGGCTCACAGCTGATCGGCGAACAGGCGCAAACACAACAGCGGCAATCGTCATGATTGGCGGGAGCGCGTATCGGTGCGTAATTATGCTGCAACATGATTGGAAGCTGGAGCGCACTGGCCATTTTGACTTAAAAACGGCGAAATTCGCCAAAAGTTTAGGGATTTTCATGCCTGATTGATAAAATGCCATAAGGGATGGAAGAAGGGATGCCCGTTTTAGAAGAGGGATGATTTTGACTATTTTTTCCCACGGGGGGATGCCATCCCCCCCCATCCCCCCCCATCCCCCCTCAACTCGAGTACTGCCTGCAATTGATTAAATGTAAGGTAGAGCTGTTTAATGTCCGCAGAAGCAAGCAGGTGATGGACCCCAAAAATCCAAAGTTACACAGTGCACTTTTAAGGAGGTCAGATTTTCGCACGGATTTATTTTAGCATTAGAGAAATTGCTCAATTTATAAACCTGTAATGGAGTTCTACAAAAGAAGTGCCTCCAAAAGCAGAGAACGGGTGGTCACTTAATGTCCCTATGCAAATGTAATGTGTAATGTACTGTACAGAGGACAGTATAATTAGTTTAAGTAGAATTTTCTCCTAATTTAATACAGCTTATAGTAAGACGAAGGCTGAAATAACTGACTATGTGGCCTAGTTTTAACATCTCATTTTGCCCTTTTTGCAAATCAAACAAGTGTATTTTGTTATAGTCCACTTCATTCCAACACTCACTTTCTTCTACCCCAAGAGCCCATTTACAATTATTACCAATAACAATAATGCTGCTATTATCTTTTATTATTGCATTTTCCTAAGGTTCAGCCAGCAGCTGTTGGAGATTTTGATAAATCTTAGAAAATAGGTCCTGGCACTGAGTTTCTTTGGTTTCATGTACGGCCTCACGGCATGGGTGGGTATCTGAAATCTGGACTAACGGACCATGGAGCAGATCGGTGTTACCGTGTTAAACTGCGTTCAGCTATTTTACTACAGGGTTGGGATTGTGAAGGGAAAAAAAAAGATTGACAGTAAGAAAATGGTATAAATGTGAGCTACTCCAAATATGCCAGTGACTCATTGGGATGTTTTATAAAGATTCTCCCTTCACACATGTTTCCCAGTGATGACGGTGCATTCCTCGACCTAGTTTCACCTCCTCGTAGCATGACTCAGCTCGGTGCCTCGACTCCGGCCTTGTTTATTATGTCACGAAAGACCGGTGGCGCATTTGAGGTGCGAGAAAGTCCGAGAATCCAGCTGTAAGCGACGTGCCCTGCCCCCGCCCCCCGTCACCCTACAAGTCCCCCATAAACGAGCATGTCCAATGTACCCACTGCGTTTCATTAAAACCAGACCACATCAATCAGAGGCTGAACTTTAAAGACCATGTCCTCCTTCTCCACCAACACCAGAGGAAAACACAGAGCTGTTAAAGCAGAGGACCTCACAGTAGAAGTACACCCTGATGGTCCAACACTTAACACCGGGCTACTCTCACTGCCCCCGGACCACACAACCTCCACGAGTCCAAGACCACACAAACGGTCCAGAGACGAAAAGGCCCTCGCAAGACCTCACACTGAACGTGAAGTGAAGAATTCTAGACCGTTCCACATCTGCGGCGAGGTAACACGCCGACGAACTAACTGAATCATAAGTGTAGCCCTTACTCAGCATTCAGGAACTCGAAAACTGTTTACGCACGTGACAAGGCAGGCATTTTTACTTGACAGAAACTTCGGTTAAGGTGGTGCAAAGAACTGAATTTTAATCATGATTCAGCTTGGTTCATTTCAATCACGTGGTCCTCAGCCAATGTTCTGTCAGTAAAAGCATGTGGTTTGGGGTTCAGACTATTTTCTGGGTCAAATGGCAACGATTCGACGTCTGTATTGTTCATGTTCAAGGAAATGATATTGTGATTGTTCATAATGAGACAAAATAATAATCTAAGTGAATATCAGGATTGCTCAATAACATGATTCATTATTTGTCATGTCGCCTAGCCCTAGACGAAGTACAACTAAGTACAAGTGCAAGATCCGCTGCACCCCCGCTGATGTGAGAAGAAGCCAGGAGCACATAGCTGGAAGGTCAACAGGGGGTATGCCAGAACGACGGATGAGTAGATAAATTAGCGGAAGAGAGCTGAGCAGAGGGAGAGCAAGAGGCTGGGAAGGAGTCCCATGGGTGTGGATGGGAAGGCAGCCCCAGTGATGGAAAGCTTTCAAAGTCCTTTCATCGGCTGCCTGAGGACTGGAGCTTTACAAGAGCAAGATGAGCCGGCGCCACTAGAGCGGCTTGGCTCTCTCCAACCAAACCCAGACGCTGAGATGGAGCAGAAGCCTATCAGCACTCCGCCCCCCCCCCCCTCCACAGGCCCCACCCACTCCACTGGCCCCGCCCACTCAGCCCCTCAGCCGACCCCAGTGTGAGCATCTGTGGTGGGCTCATTCAAAGCTACAGCAATGGGAGAACACATTTGTAAAACACTGACCTATAATCACACTTATGAGATGACAAAAGCATGAATTTAAAGGAGAATTAACGGGGTTTTTTTTTACAATCTGAGCCTTGATTACGTCATGTTTGCACTACTGTTCTGATGCTGCTCATCTGAACCTTTTTGTTATTTGGATTGTTTATTATTTTTTACTATATTATAGCTATATTTTAGTTATTATTATTATTTAGTGTCTATACGTCTAGTTATTACTATTATTATGTTCACACCTTATCACCGAGACAAGTTCATAGTTTTGTGAATTCTGTTCACTTCACAATGGCAATAAAAATATTTCTGATTCTGATTCTTATTTCGGTAGTAAAACAAGTTGTTTTACTCACCCACAGCACTTTGGTGTCATTTGGAGCATTTCCGGAGATGTTTTAGTTTAGTGATATCCGTAACGTGAGTTCTCGGGGCACATGTTTGCGGTCTCCAAATAACACAAACTTTAGCACTTTTCAAATCATAGAAGCTCGATGTCTTAGTCTACACTTTAGTTTGAGTCAAAAGTGCCCTGTAATCGGAGATTTAGCCATAATTTACAGCTTTGCGTTTCATGTTTGGGTCTCGAGAGCTGAGAGCGAAATAAACTGTGACTCCGCACATGCGCACTGTCCTCCTCATCTACTCGAAACTATGGATAAATCCCGGATTACAGGCCACTTTTGACTCAAACTAAAGTGTAGACTAAGACATTGAGCTGTGCTAAAGTGCTAAAGTTTGTGTTATTTGGAGACCGCAAACATGTGCCCCGAGAACTCACGTTACGGATATCACTAAACTAAAACATCTCCAGAAATGCTCCAAATGACACCAAAGTGCTATGGGTCAGATTGTAAAAAATGTTAATTCTCCTTTAACAATCAATAGCAGACTGACAATAAATGTTTTAAATTCTTGGATTTCACAAAACACATTTAAAGGTGCACTATGTAACTTTTTGGTTGGGGTCCATTACCTATGAATATGTCATCGCTCTACTTCGAATATTTCACAGTATGACCCAATCTTTTCAATCAAAATTCAATCTTTAAAGGGATATGCCACCCCCAGGGCAAATTTGGGCATCTCCCCACAGTCCAGAGACTAAAATAAGTGGTGGAAAGCGTTTTCCTGCTCACCCAGCCATTGTCCGAGTCTGTCGCCACTGACCGCCGCGGTATCTGCTGCTCCTCCGCCTTAGACTGGAGTCTAACGTCGCCAGAGAAAGATTTCGGCCAAAAGGAATTAATTTGCTCGATGCGTTTCCCAATTACTTTATGTGTAGTGCGCATTCATATCGAGTGCAAATAAATGTGCAAATCAACACGGAGAGCTTGACTTGGTCATTTTGGGTGGGAACTATTTTCCAGTGCGGAAGAATACAGCCGTATCACGCACCACGTTGTGCAACAGGGGAACTCCCTTCCCGGTGCGTAACTGGGATTCCCCTGGCAGCGTGCTGCGTGATTCGATTGTATTCTACCGCACTGGAAAATAGTTCCCACCTAAAATGACCAAGTCAAGCTCTCCGTGTTGATTTGCACATTTATTTGCACTCAATATGAATGCGCACTACACAGAAAGTAATTAGGAAACGCATTGAGCAAATTAATTCCTTTTGGCCGAAATCTTTCTCTGTCGACGTTAGACTCCAGTCTAAGGCGGAGGAGCTGCAGATACCGCGGCGGTCAGTGGCGACAGACTCGGACAATGGCTGGGTGAGCAGGAAAACGCTTTCCACCACTTATTTTAGTCTCTGGACTGTGGGGAGATGCCCACGTTTGACCTGGGGGTGGCATATCCCTTTAAGTAGCACCATTAGGAACCACAGTGTATGCATAAAGGTTCAAATGGAGATATTGGCCGAACACTTGAGCGACATCCGGAAATCTTTGTGTTTTTTTGTGTGGATCTGGCCAGTGTCCATATCACTGCATCCCAAGCCTGAACAAACTGGTAAAGCTGTTCTTACCAGTCCACGCTGAGGGATCGTCTCCGGTAGGACGTGGGTCTGTCCTGGTTCTTCTCTGCTTTGGATGGACGCTCCTTCAGGGACAAGCGATGCGTAAATTTGGAAATCCCAGACTCTGACCTGATGGAAAAACAATTACAACATTTTCAATACTGTTCAAACATGTTGCTGGAAGACTTATATCCGTACATTCCCAACAAGAGTCAACAGTTTGGCATAAATTTGAAGTGAAATGCAGCCCGAGAAGTTGATAAACAGGCAATGCAGTAGTTCCTGCTGGAGACATTGGGTTTTTGGGGAAAGCTACATACTTCCTGTGCAATTTTCTCTAAATCTTTTCTGCACATAAGTCACCCACATTTTAATGTCCTGTTAGGCTGCCAAAGTCCCAGTTCAACATTTTGCTCAAAATTAAAAAAGTAACACTCCTATACTCCTGTAATGGTTTGGGACGCATTTGATGGGACTCAGCGCTGCTCTCTTATTGTCATATTGTATTATATTGTAATATTTTCAGTCTAAGAGACAGGCCACAGTACGTGGAGCAGGAAAGACTATGAAACATGAAACTATCAAAGAGGGACTTTTCCACCGAGCAAAGTTATATAAAGTTATGCTTAAGTGACCCCCTCCTTACCTGATCTCATACCCCACTGTTTCCATTTTACTTCAGAATGATAAAGCATCTCAACTAATACACGTATCTGCCACGACTGGAGCCAAAAAGTGTTTTAGCCTCTCTACAGTGTGCTCTGCTGGAGACAAATAGGCCGGGCACCCCCCCTCACAGCGACCAAGTACGTGACAGGATTGTTGCTCACATACGGCCTTAATAAACCCAGAGGATGGTGATTTCTGAACTGAGCTGTGACATGGATGAATGACAAAGCAACAGTGCATGCAGTTGTGTCTAATTCAATAGCCTCATTGGCACAACGACAAGTGGAATGGAATCGAGTTCTGACAGCATCCCAAATGAGAGATTTTTATGGGACAGCAGACAGTGTGTCCAGCACGCTGAGTGCTCCAGTGGGACAGTATTAAATATGAAATAATAAGTGCTCACATAGATTCAGTTGGATGGAGACATGCACTTCTTGGTTGGCTTGTGAGGCCAGTTAAATTTGGACGTTTTCCCCAAGTACTTTGTCAATAGAATACAACAATTTGAGAATTATAAAACCTGCTTCATCCAGGAGTTATATTCATAGTGAGATATGTGCTTTGAATAAAGAAGACATACTTTGCCTTTTGTTCATGATATTGATCTAAAACAACTTGAAGGTTGTATTAGACCTGCGCGATTTATCAATTAAATCGATTAATTCGAATTTACAGTTCAGGACGATGTGTTTTTAAAGGGACAGTGTGTAAGATTTTTACCCGTTAATTACCGAAATTGAAGATACCCATTCAAAAATACATTGTTTTCCAAGCCTTTTCACTTCCATCATGAAATCAAAGTATTCTTTTGGACTTAGATATAGTCACATAAAAGGGGGATCTTCCCCATGCAGAGGCAGCCATTTTGAATACGAGAGCCGCAGAAGGACATTTGGGCTCCGCCTTCGGCAAGGCTCGTGGTTTTGGGTAAACAACACAAGCATGCTGCCGGATCAGACGTCGTAAGGGATCTAACACGTGTTTTGGACTAAATTGTTTTACTGGATTTTATTCGCTGGATCCTTACGGACAAATTGAGACCAAGTTTATGGTGAAATACAGAGTTTGACCTGTCCAGAGCCTTCTAAGGTAAGCTAAGTAACAAACCTCGTTTTGTGCTTTTCTGTATAAAAGCCCCATGTGCTCGGGGAGTGATTGTTGTGCAGGGAAATGAATTGCATAGTCAAAAAGAGGAGACTGTAAGGTTTCATTTGATGTGTAGATTGTCATGGTACATGATCAGGAATGTGTGTTTTCATGTGAAAAGAAAAAAAAAAAACAGTGAACGGGACCGCGTTTTATTTATACAGTAGCGCCAGGTGCGCTTCACACGTTCGTGCGTGGGTACGCGAGCTGTCCACATTACGGCGCGCCCGGGTGACCCTCGAGGTCTGCCGTAGCTAAAACAGGAAGTGCAATAGCACCATCCACCTATGCGCCACCAATCCTACACACAAACTACACACAAAATAGATTTTTAAATTTATTTTTTACATGCGAGCGGAACTAATGCGCCGCCACGTTCTACACGGGTAAGTTAGCGGGGCGTACCCAAACATTGTACGAGCTAGCATGGCAGCGACTGAGGCAAAGCCGGAGCTTGTACCAAACAAAGGTGTCGCTACATCTGTTGAGTGCTCGCTGTGAGGTCTGTTCAAAAGCTGTTGCAGCACGACAAATGTATCCTAGCGCCTAAAGCAGAGGCAGCGGAGTGAGAGAAGTGCAGGTCCGAACGGAATGAAAATAGCCACAGCCCGAGCACACCTGAAACATTTTCGAACTGTTTGCCATGGCCCACGACGGAAGGCAATCCCACACGCTACCGTGATGTATGTTGTAAAAGACATGGTGCACATATTTACTGTGGAAAAGCCCGGATTCATTAACATGGTGAAAGATTTGGACCCGAAGTATGTGCTACCAAGACACAAATATTTTTCTTGTGTTGCCACAGCTGTATACAGACTGCACAGTGCTGTAGGTGAGGGTCTTCAAGGAGGAAGCATTTCTACTTATGGGGGGGGGGGTTTCACACATGCGCAACATTTGAAAAAGGACAAACAGTCGCTTGGAAAATCCTCTATACAACCTTTAATAAAAGAAACAGGTCCACTGAGTTCCTGTTCAGAACTCTACAACTGAAATGCCTCACCTCTTAGTGGTACTTCACTGTAGCAAGCAGCAGAATTTAATTTATGTGTTTTCATAGCTGAAAATGGCTGTGCAACGTTCTATAATCCTAAATGTCTGTGAGTCTGAAATGATTCAAAAGTGTAGAGTAGCTGGTGGAGATAATGGGCAGACAGAAAACAGAACATTTCTGAGCACTTAATCCTCAAATGCAGGATAAAATATTCATGAATCAATGGACAGTTGTCCCCTTTAATATACAGACTGGACTGAAGACTACTATACTTTCAACTGCTAAAAAGAATCAACACCTTTGCAAAGGTCAGTGCTCTCCCAGTGCTTTCACAAATTGTGCAGCCTTTATGTAAAGCATATAGCGGGCCTGTAGGACCAGCTGCCACTCTGATCAAAGTTGACCCGCTGAGAATGACCTCATCCTTGGGCTTATCTGTGAGCGGAGCCCCCGGTCCCAGTGCAGCGGTTCCCACTCCTCCAGCACCACTACTGTTTCCTAAAGCCACGCCAGCTCCTCCAGAGAGCCCATGACCTCCAAGACAAAGAGGCATATTTTCCCTTATGAATCATTCAAAGGGTGTGGGATTTTGGTCAGATGGCAAAGGAGCCTCTAATTGATGGTATTAGGCGAGGATGAAATGCGACTTCTTCAAGGGCTTTTAATTGAATTAGTAGCACTGTCGTATACACGCCAAGAACCATGATTCGTCACTGTTCACGTTCGTTCGTAGAAACTGTGAGCTTGACTTTGATTTGCAAAGTTTAATTCCTAAAAGTCCCGCTCGAATGGCTGATAGGAATCATCAGCGGGTGTAAATAAAGCATTACGTGTCATTTTGGAGTCTGATCTGTGATCAATGAAGAAGCCCCCTCTTTTAAACTTCAAACAGAACCTTTGGCTCAAACACTTGACACAACATGACAATAGGATAATGACTTCAATGCCGTGAAAACATACATGGGATCAGGAGTTCAAAGCGTGGGGGCCAGCAGACCTAGCCGGGGACTCAGGGAATCCCTTTGAGGGCTTTAGACACAAGTGGACATGAGAAGCAGGTGCCTGTTGGCTTCTTAAGTGCGTCCAGTCTGGCTCTTACCCCACGCAGCTGTCCCACGATAACATCATCACTGCGAGCACACACTGATGATGCAATCCCCCTCAGAGGCCCTCAGGATCTCCCGCTCAATTATCCTCTCATCACACATGGATTCTTACACTGGCTCTGCGCGTGTCCGCTACTGATTCACACTCATTTCATTCAATCTGGGCTTTCTAGAAAAGTCTGTTCTATTTAAAATACAGGGCCAGGATGACTTCACCTTTGGAGTATTGCACGGGAGGTAAATTGGCCTGAAGTATGCAGCAACAGAGCTCGTGATAAAAACAAAATATAATGACAATAGTATGTTATTTACTGACTACTTTAGTGAGGGTTTTTTTGACAGAATTCATTTTTCTTTTGCAATGGAACTTATCTTGACAACCGAGGCATTACACAGACATCTAAGATTTGTTTTATTTGCATCTTTGTTTGAGTTTGTTCAGACTGTTGGTGCCTGTTTCTGGTCATTACGAACACACAGTCATGTCGCCGTACTTACATATTTACAATTTACATGATCCATTTGATGTCTACACTACCTTCTCTTCTATTAACACCTTTATTTATCCACATGATTCATCCGCGCACTAGCTGTTTGTGCTTTGTTGCGAGTCCAGAAAAATAAGACTGATCTTCCTGTAATGGTTTTTATCTTCCTGTCGTACAGAGTTGCACTTCTATCTGTGTTCCACATTGTTGCACCAGTGACTCCCACAAAGCGTTACAGCAGACCGTAATTTGCGTCTCGTGTGCAGTCGCCTCTCTGTAACGTGACTGATTAGGATCTCGCCAGTAACTTTCCCCCTGAACTAGCAACTCACCATCTTTGTTGTCAGATAATCATGGTAAAAAATGTTCAAGAGTACTGGTGGTTCTCGTAGTAAACTGTGGCCCTTTTCCCAGCCCCACTAACCTACTGTTATATGAGAGCCACTTAAGACGGTCAGGAATTTTAGCAGTTTTCTGAGACCAAGTGAAGCTTAGTGAATTTTATAAATCATATGATCATGTTTAGGGCACTGAGCTGGATGACAGGTCATACATTATTTATTTATTCTTATATTTAAATCATATTACAGTGGTACCTCACCTTACGAAATGAATTCGTTCCAGAAGTGGTTTCGTAACGTGAATTTTTCGTAAGTTGAGTATCTATTTCAATGGAAAAAGCCTGATTCGTTCCAAGGCCCCGATCCAAGTTTTTTTTATAGTGTAACTTTTTTTATAGTGTAACACTGTGTTCTGCGTAGAGACTGTAGACCCAGGACTAAACGTGGACTATACCAGGTCTAGACCAAGGTCTAAACCTGGACTAAACCTGGACTAAACCAGGACTAAACCAGGACTAGACCAGGTGGATTAAAGCGCCGCGCGCGGGTCTATTTCCTGGTTTTGTTTCGAGTCACGGCTGAGGCGAGCAGCGAAGGGGACCGCACGCAGTCTGAGCGCATGAACGAGACCTGTGCTCAAACCGTGCCTCCTCTAGACCTGGTCTAGACCTGGTCTAGACCTGGTCTAGACCAGGTCTAGACCAGGTCTAGACCACCGCGGCTCTTGCATGCGTTCCTTCATGCGCTCAGACTGTGTGCGGTCCCCCTCGCTGCTCCCCTCAGCCGTGACTCGAAACGAAACCAGGAAATAGACCCGCGCGCGGCGCTTTAATCCACCTGGTCTAGTCCTGGTTTAGTCCTGGTTTAGTCCTGGTTTAGTCCAGGTTTAGTCCTGGTTTAGTCCTGGTCTAGTCCTGGTTTAGTCCTGGTTTAGTCCAGGTTTAGTCCAGGTCTAGACCTGCTGGCAGCCCCGCGCCGGGTCATGCTGCGCTATCACACGTGTCAGAGCGCAGTCTTCTCCCCCCTCCCCCTTCCCCCCACACTTCACTATTAATACATTTTGTTGAAAATCTATGAAAGTTTGAGTGTTTAAACGAGAGACAAATGTGAGAAAAGTTTAAATCCAGTCTGAGAAAAGCGTATAATGTGTGTGGCTGAGCACGCATTATTTTTGAGATTTCGCGTTTCATAACTTAAATTTTCTTTCGTATCTAGAGACCAAAATTTAACGTGAAGGCCTTTCGTAAGTTGAAATTTTCGTTTGTTGGGTCTTTCGTAAGGTGAGGTACCACTGTATTCTATCCTGTATCTATGATAGCACCCATGCCCTGTCACACACTTTTGCTCTAAGAAGTGTTTATAAAGTGATCCCAGTGAAAGCTATGCATTACTCAATCTATGCGGTGCGCCTGTGGTTAGGCCGGCTTAACCGCAGATGCTATTGCAGATTACTAAGTAACAGACACTACAGTAAATCACACACGGGGCAGACAAATACCTGACCCCGTCTTGATAATTATGGCCAATGGCTGCCTACCTAAAACAACTATCTTGGATTTCTTTCATCTCCCTCAAACTGCTATGGCTTCTGCTCGCGCCAGTGAAATAGCAGCAGTGTACACGGGCGCCGGCCCATGTAAGAGATACAAACGCACAAACTGCTCTAAATGTGTTTCATTAGCAAACAAAACCTCTTTCAGTGGGCCAATCATAAAAGCACCCGGCCAAGCTACGAACGCCGCTAATTAAAATGTGCTCAAAGAAAGCCTTGTTTTCCACTCGGCATCGCTGTCCAAACCCGTGTCTGTGCTGTATGTCTACGGATTGCGAAGGCTGCATTTATTTCTCTTGGAGTCACATCTCGCCAGTAAAATAAGGAGCAGTGATATTTCTAACTGTGATAGCTTTATTGTGTAATACGTGATTAGTCAAGGCACTGGGTCAATTAAGTTCCCGCTTGGCAGCGAGCGGAGGAGGGGAGCTGGCTTTTATTGGCAATTTTTTAAACCATATTTTATAATGATTTACGGGACAAATGCGTTGCACTTTTTTGAATCTCAAATACAGTTTTGAGGATAGATTGCATTTATCCATTCTTTCTAATAGAAAAGGAAACTGATATTTCAATGGAATATTTACAATGGAAATTCCAACTGTGCCCTCATATACAAGGTGTTGTTCAATGAAATCTTGCTTTTACTGATTTATTCTTGATTACAAAACCATAATGCTCCATTTATTTAGGCCAGTGCTTCTCAAATAGTGGGGCGGGCCCCCCTGGGGGGGCGTGGCGTGATGCCAGGGGGGGCGCATATGACCCTGGGAAACATGTTTTTTTGCTGTACTGTACTAGAACTAAGTGTAATTGCACATCAACAACAGTAGTTGGCAGTGGCGTTCTCACATGCGATTTACGCACAGTCTCACCATTAACAGAACATCCTCTGTCACAGAAAAAACACGTATATTCCACTGAGTCGTGTCCTTTAGTCCGACAGAAGCTGACGCATCAGTGGCACAAGGAGAGAGCGTATTTTTTTTCAGTGCTTTTAGCTTATGCAAATGAGGTGGTTTTAAGTTTCATTTCTGTAAAACGTAAACAAATGTGCGCAAAGCTGCATTAAAAACACATTAATATTTGAGTCCTCAGTGCAGTCTTTGTTGTAAGTTTCTTTCTTTTTTTTGTTTATAATGTTAATAAAAGGATACAATGGTGTTCTCATAACAATTTTCTAGACAAATAATACTATTTATAGTCGCGCGCAGGAAGGGGGGCGTGAAATTTTTTCTTCTTCCTAGGGGGGGCATCACAGAAAATAATTGAGAAGCACTGATTTAGGCCCATGTTATAATTTGCTGTTTTGGTTCTCAAGAAGATCTTTACTTTACTTGTTCAAATGAGTATTGAATATATGAGTATATGAGTAAAGTTGCATTCTACTACTACGTGAAAAGTCCCTCAGTCGTCCAGGTAGAATCCATGATAACAGGAGAAGTTCAATTTGTCAACTGGACAAAGTTTGTTTGGTTGAAAACGTTTCGCCGCTCATCCGAGAGGCTTCGTCAGCTCTAATAAGAATACTGGTAAGACACTTGCTTATATCTTGCTGTAGGGAGGAGCTACCTAGCTAACTACTTTCCGGAACTATCTCATTGGTTTCCGTCTTTTGTACAAAAGATATAAGCAAGTGTCTTACCAGTATTCTTATTAGAGCTGACGAAGCCTCTCGGATGAGCGGCGAAACGTTTTCAACCAAACAAACTTTGTCCAGTTGACAAATTGAACTTCTCCTGTTATCATTCTACTACTACTCATAATCACCATAAATCCATATTACACATACTTTGTAGCTCAACACATTGCAAATTCAAGGCCAAGGAGAAAATATGCCGACGATGAGAGCCGTTAATAAAAGAAGCAGCTTAACAACCAGCACTGCTTTAACAAACACTTGATCGTAACAATAACTCCCTCCACTTGAAGTGCTAATGATCTAATCTCAGTGCTCTGAGCCAAAGCAAGACATCATCATCATCATATGCTGCCCATCCGCCCACTACTGTAAACACACTGATATTTCCAGACTATTTTTCCCTTCTCAACCTTCATTTGAGTCACTTGCAACGTTTCATCTTCTTTTATTACTCCCGCTCTCGCTCCTGTTTTCCGCCGAGTCGGCACTAGCAGAATTTGTCAGGGATACAAAAATTGAGACAGGAATTCAACGGGTTTTTTCACTTTGCTTGGCTCCCTGTGGTGAAGACGTTGATACTGTGTCTGTGCGTGTTTGAAGTGGGATAGCTCAGATAAATGATGGATACGCCACCAGATGATGTTTGAGTGGAGCTGATGAGCACAGGATGCCCGGGAACTATTACAGGGTGTAGTCTACGTACTGATTTCTTATTCAACTCTGTCAGTTAGGTGAGAAACAGATAATGATACGAATTTGTACTGCATTGTGAAGACGTAAAACAGCGTTTAGCCATGTTATAATGCTGTTACCTCATCAAAAACATCCCTGGAGTTGTTTTTTTGTTTCATTCACATGTTTGAGTTACCCTTTATTGGGGCCAAGCAGCGCTAAGCTGCGTAGGCACCCATAGTGTTTGTATTGATTCTTATTATAAAATATTCTTCCACCTCTGGGAGTCTATGGCAACCCCTAGAACCGTCTGGTAAAAAGTTGTGAAATTTGGCATGCACATTCCAGGCAGTCTCCTCATTACCCACAGCAATTTATAGGCACCCACCCCCAACCCTCTAGCGCCATCAGCAAAATTGCAGGAATTTTCAGGTACATTTCTGTGTGTAATTTTTGAACCGTATGTCCAATTTTCAAAAACTTGGCATCCCTGGACTCCTTGGGCCAAGCCGAATCCAACGCACTTTTGGACCAATTTTGCTCAAATTTGGTTCTTAGCATCTTTGGACTGAGCCTCATCAGAAATTTGCCTGGATTTTTGGATATCTCTTATCGTTTTGTCGTGACAACCAATCAAACGCATCCTAAAAGTCGCCAAACAGGAAGTGAGCTCATATCTCGGGAACCCTTCATAGGATTATTTTGAAACATTTCACACGTATTCTAGTTTGTCCCAGGATTCCCCACAAAAAATTACAGGGCCCCAGCTCAAACCCTCTAGCACCACCAACAGGTCAAAATTTGAGGGACATTTCTGCTTGTAACTTTTGAACCGTAAGTCCGATTTTCAAAAACTTGGTATCCCTGGGATCCTTGGGCGAAGACTGATCCAACGCATCAAATTAGGCTGGGTCACTGCTTGGCCCCACAATGCTGCTTGCAGCTATATTTATTATAGTGTCTGCATCTCCAAAGCTCAAAATGCTCTGTTCCATCTTGTGATGTCATGAAGTGGCTATCTTTACCTTTTGTTTAGTAGAGATTGGCAATTCCAGGGCTGAAATTAACTAAATGATTCCAGTGAAGGTGTATGGCCTTTAAAAACACACTGGAGCACTTCCTGTATTACCACGTGACATCACAAGGTGGATCAGCGCATGTTCCGTTTGAGAGAAGAACCGTTTGAGAGCCTAAATATGCAGGATTGTGTGTTAAATATGTGTGAATGAAACGAAACACAACCCCAAGTGTGTTTGTGATGAGGAAACAACATTCTAACATAGATTAGTAAATAGTGTAATACAGGCCTTTACAGTCTGTAACTAAATAAAAAATGAGGTGGTATTCTTTTTGCGGAAATATTTAGCAATGATGTATGGGTTCTTATCATAATTCTTCAGTCTCTCCCCTTGCAGACGGTGAAAGGCAGGCGCGTGTAGACTAATAGAAGTGTGGCTGCATCTACGGTCAATCCAACCACCGATCTCACACAAGGCATACTCAGGTCAAGACCTACTGGAATTTAACCACCAACCTTTGGGTTTGTGGGTGAACTCTACTACTGAGTCTGCAGCTGCCCACTGGTACTAACACGACAACTCTTTATATGGTCAGTTTTCTATTGGCTACAGCTGGAATCATGAAATTAGTCAAAATACAGTGGTCCCTCGCTCTATCGCGGTTCACTGTTCGCGGCCTCGCTGTTTCGCTGATTTTTTTTTTTTCTTTATAGTGTAACTTTTTTTTATAGTGTAACATTGTGTTCTGCGTCCTGATTGGCTAAGAGACCTTTGCCGATTGATAGATGGGGACCGGGACTAGACCAGGACTAAACGTGGTCTAAACCAGGTCTAGACCAGAACTAAACCAGGTCTAGACCAGGGGGGAGGCGTGGTCCGGGCGCGGCGGTTCGATCTCGTGCTCGCAGCCCTGGGTGGGACGCGCGGCCTCGCGCCGGTCGTGCTGCTCTGTCACGGATTTGACCACGATGAGGGGTGCACGTGTCGCGCACTTCTCCAAGGGGTTGGTGCGCGTCGCGTCCCGGGACGTGGCAGTGCCGTTGGATGAGCGCGGTGCTTCCTGCGGATCCAGTGACTCATGTCTCCGCTCCCCTCGCTCGTCCGGCGGGGCTCCTGGAGCCGTGCCCCCCCCACTCTTCACTATTAAAACATTTTGTTGAAAATCTATGAAAGTTTGAGTGTTTAAACAAGAGAGAAAAGTGAGAAAAGGTTAATTCCAGTCTGAGAAAAGTGTATAATGTGTGTGGTGAGGCATTTACAGCCTTAAAACATGGAGAATAATTATAAAATATAAAGTTGTCCTACTTTGCGGATTTCGCTTATTGCGGGTTATTTCTGGAACCTAACCCCCGTGATAAATGAGGGATTACTGTATACAAATCCGTTTTTCCCCATTGCTTTCCACATTGATAAATCGTCTTTTTGTACTTCTTCAGCGACCTCCATCCATAGTTGTAGTTATATTTAAAGGTCCGATATTACACAAACTGACTCCAGTGAGCTTTAAGGCTTTTGTATCCTTCTCAAAACATACCTAGAATTGTGTTTTGTTTCATTCACAAATTTTTGAGTATTATTAGTGTGTCGATATCTCCAAAGCTCTGAATACTCTGCTCCACCTTGTGATGTCATGTAGTGGTAGTTTTCAAGTTAATAGCGCCTTTTTACCTTTAGTTCAGTAGAGAGAGATTGGAAATTGCAGGACGGAAAAAATTATTATTGAAGGTGTTGTATGGAGTTTAAAAACACAGTGGAGCACTTCCCGCATTACCACATGACATCACAAAGTTGAACTAAGTGTTTTCCGTTTGAGAGGAAAAACTCAGCCCTAACATACAGGATTTGTGCATTAAAGGCATCTGAATGAAACAAAACACAACTCCAAGTCTGTTTTTGATGAGGAAACAGATCAGAAAATAGCATAATGTGGACCCTTTAAACGTTTTTTTACAATCTGAGCCTTATTTCAGTAATAAAACAAGTTGTTTTACTCACCCATAGCACTTTGGTGTCATATGGAGCACTTCCAGAGATGTTTTAGTTTAGCGATCTCCATAACGTGAGTTCTCGGGGCACATGTTTGTGGTCTCCAAATAACACAAACTTTAGCACTTTTCAAATCATAGATGCTCGATGTCTTAGTCTACACTTTAGTTTGAGTCAAAAGTGGCCTGTAATCCCAGATTTATCCATAATTTGGAGTAGATGAGGAGGACAGTCGCATGTGCGGAATCACAGCTGATTTTGCAGATAAGAAAACGCTCAGAACTTTTCTGTTGCGAGCGACACATGGCAGAAGATTGGGACTTTGAGGCTGAAGAGGACTTATGGAGGACTGAGGACTGAAGAGGAGTATACGGATGAGGAGACAGAATGGATACGGAAAGAATGAAGCGGAGACAGTTTTAGGAGCAGCAGAGAACAGCCATCGGTTTCACATTACAGTGTCCCTCGTTTATCGCGGGGGTTCGGTTATTATACATGTTTTAAGGCTGTAAACGCCTTAAAACACTGGAATTAATGTTTCATCACATTTCTCTCTCGTTTAAACACTCAAACTTTCGTTGATTTTCAACAAAATGTATTAATAGTGAAGCGTGGGGGCTCCGCCGGGAGCCCCTCCGGGCGCGAGGGGAGCGGCTCATCCAACGGCACCGCCATGTCCCGCGAGGCGACGCGCACCAACCCCCTGGAGAAGTGTGCGTGGTCAAATCTGTGACAGAGCAGCACAACCGGCGCGAGGCTGGGGCTGCGAGCATGAGATCGAACCGCGGCGCCCGGACCATGCCCCCCCCTCAGGACCGCGTCCTCGCAGCCTCGAGCCACAAACCGAACACGCACATACAAACGAAGAGCCGCACGAAACCAGCAAAGAGCCACACGTGGTGGTTTAATCCTGGTTTAGACCTGGACTAGTCCCGGTTTAGTCCAGGTCTAGACATGGTCCAGTCCTGGTTTAGTCCAGGACCAGTCCAGGTTTAGACCTGGTCTAGACCTTGTTTAATTCTGGTCTAGACCTGGTTTAGTCCACGTTTAGTCCTGGTCTAGTCCAGGTCCCCCCTGCGTCCCCCATCTATCAATCGGCAAAGGTCTACAGTCTCTTAGCCAATCTCGGATCAATCTTGGATAATTATGGATAAATCTCGGCCACTTTTGACTCAAACGAAAGTGTAGACTAAGACATCGAGCTTCTATGATTTGAAAAGTGCTAAAGTTTGTGTTATTTGGAGGCCGCAAATATGTGCCCCGAGAACTCACGTTACGGATATCGATAATCTAAAACATCTCCGGAAATGCTCCATATGACACCAATGTGCTATGGGTGAGTAAAACAACTTGTTTTATTACCGAAATAAGGCTCAGATTGTAAAAAAACGTTAATTCTCCTTCCATGTGTACTGCTCATTTCAAAATGGACTCTGAATTGTGGCGTGTACAATGTATAACACAGGCAATCCCACTATGAGTCGCCTATATGCTCATCAGAGACTCTTTTAGTTCCGTAGGAGCAGACTAAGCAGCGAGCAGGCGTCACATGCCACAGCTCTACTCCTAATCACTTTTGACATAAAACTATAAGTATAGAGTCAGTTGCCTTTAAAGCTCCCAGGACCACAGTGTTATGTCTGCGACTGCTGCTGACCTGTTAGCTTAGCCCCTGTCTGGCTAAACAACCAATAACATTGCGATAATAACTACACAACTGTGCACATTTCTGAATAAACTGTGATAAATACACAGCCTTATGTGGTTGAGGACGGGCACGGTCGCGTCTGGTCGGCTTAAAACGGACGCCCTCCTGGTATTATGTTTATGACCTTGATAAAAAGAGACAGTGTTAGCCGGGCACCCCACTTTCAAGCATCCAGCCACAATTGAGTGTGGCGTCGAGATTCCAATCAGGGCCGAGCCAGCAGACGGCAGGGATTATTTATGCTGGAAAAGAGAGGGAGACCTCGAAAGACGGAGGATCAGAGAGTACGCACGTGCTGTACTTATGAGGACCGACAGTCAGGCTTCATTATGGAAGGGTCCTCAACGGGAACATTTTTCCAGCTGAGGTTGAAAAAGCGCTAATTTGTAGTTAAATCTTGGGTTTAGACGCACAGTTAGTAGGATTAGTGTTAGTTTTAAGTATTTATGGAGAAATGCTTTATAATCAAATGAAAATAACATTGGCACTACATTTAGACCATGATTCAAACTGGGGATAATGTGCTGTAGTTCAGGGGTAAATGTGCTATTCACTGAAACCAATTATTGTGTCATTGACAATATTTCTTTTCTAGGCGCCTAGTAACAACTTTTATTTATTTATTTACAGAAATTCAAGAATAATAATATGTCACAAGAACTGAGAATTGGATTTGGTCTTGTCGTGGTTGTAGGCAGGGTATGATGAGAATGCTATGCTAATCAACTATTTACTGAAAAGTTGAAGCTTAAAGGGACAGTGTGTAAGATTTTTACCCGTTAATTACTGAAATTGAAGATACCCATTCAAAAATACATTGTTTTCCAAGCCTTTTCACTTCCATCATGAAATCAAAGTATTCTTTTGGACTTAGATATAGTCACATAAAAGGGGGATCTTCCCCATGCAGAGGCAGCCATTTTGAATACGAGAGCCGCAGAAGGACATTTGGGCTCCGCCTTCGCCTTCGGCAAGGCTCGTGGTTTTGGGTAAACAACACAAGCATGTTGCCGGATCACACGTCGTAATGGATCTAACACGTGTTTTGGACTAAATTGTTTTACTGGATTTTATTCGCTGGATCCTTACGGACAGATTGAGACCAAGTTTATGGTGAAATACAGAGTTTGACCTGTGCAAAGCATTCTAAGGTAAGCTAACCTCGTTTTGTGCTTTTCCGTATAAAAGCCCCATGTGCTCGGGGAGTGATTGTTGTGCAGGGAAATGAATTGCATAGTCAAAAAGAGGAGACTGTAAGGTTTCATTTGATGTGTAGATTGTCATGGTACATGATCGGGAATGTGTGTTTTCATGCGAAAAGAAAAAAAAAACAGTGAACGGGACCGCGTTTTATTTATACCGTAGTTGTCGGCGAGGGCTCGCACAGCGCTGGGTGCGCTTCACGCGTTTGTGCGCGGGTACGCGAACTGTCCGCGTTATGGTGCGCCCGGGTGACCCTCGAGGTCTGCCGTAGCTAAAACAGGAAGTGCAATAGCACCATCCACCTATGCGCCACAAATCCTACACACTGGGGCTTTAACTTTTTCAGAACTTGATCGGGATTGTGGTTTGAGAATGGGGCTGGGCGGGATACCGCTTCATACCGAATACCGTTTTTTCATATATCTGGTGAGTGTGTGCGTACAAAACGAGCGGTGCATGAGCGGTGGAAGCTCAGTGTGTGTTGAGCTGTGAACAATGTGGACGGAGAAAATGTTACAGACACAGAGGAACTTACACTGAAAAGAGGAGCCGTGTCAGTCGTGTGGAAGAACTTCAGCTTTAAAACATCTGACGCTGATCAAACAACCGTATTCTGTAAATGTCGTCGGGCTAAAGTCGTAGCCGCAGGAGGCGACACGAGCGATCTGCTTCACCACCTCCGTCACAAACACGTCCTGGAGTTAGGGATGCCCCGACGTGAACATTTGAGCCCATACCCATATCCGATATTAATGTTGCTGATATCAGCCGATACCGATATTAGCTGATACCGATATTTATTTATTTTTAATCCTGAGATAACATTTTATACAGACTGAAAATCATGCTAAATTAATTTTCAAAACGTGTTTTGACTCCTGATTTTTCCAATTTTTTAATAGTGTAACATTGTGTTCTGCGTCCTGATTGGCTAAGGGACCTTTGCCAATTGATGTTATAGATGGGGGGGGGGGGGGGGGGGGGGGGCAGACTGGAACTAGACCAGGACCAGACCATGACCAGACTGGAACTAGACCAGGACTAAACATGGACTAAACCAGGTCTAGACCAGGTCTAAACCAGGATTAAACCTGGACTGGACCAGGACTGGACCAGGTCTAGACCTAAACCAGGATTCTCTGCCTTTGCTCTTTTCAGACTGTGTGCCTCCCCCTCGGGACACGCAGTCCGAAAAGAGCAAAGGCAGCCCCAGGTGGGACGCACGGTCTCGCGCCGGTCATGCTGTGCCACACAAAACGCCACTCAGACGTCACTCAAAGACGCGTTTGCTAAGGGGACCGCCTACGACAAGAAAAGCAAATGGTGGAACGATATAACCGACGCCGTTACTGTCCACTTCACCAAAGACATGGAACCACCACGCTTCAAGGAGATGATTAAAGCTCTGGACCCACAGATGTTTTACCAAGTCACATTTACTGCAGGAATTATTCTCTAAATTATTAGGAAACGGGTTTAACGCTGAGTCATGCATGAAAAAAAAAACAAAAAAACTGTCAAATACCGCGACGCTGATATAATTTTGAAAAATACCGTGATAACAATTTTTGGTCATACCGCCCAGCTCTATTTGAGAACATATACAAATCACTCTTTTTTTTTCTTGCATCATTGCCAGTACAGTCTGCACCGATGAATTTCAGTTGATTAATAGTTAAATAGTACATAGTGGTTACGACATTTTAGGACTTTTTGAGAAACTGAAAATATTCTGCTCAGCTCATTCACTGCCAGCATGTGCATGTTTTTTTGTAAAGCGATGTTGTAACCAGTGTGTTTTCTTTCTTATGCAAAGCCAATGGAAAAGGCGACGCTTCACAGGGCACAGATCTCAATGTTCTTACTACATTAGCATTTTTCATACACACAAATATGTTCCAAAACAATGGCTGTCTCTTTTTTGGCGGTCTGGCAGCGTTTTGTGAAACAAGCCCACACCACAGCAGCCAAGCCACATCAAACAGCACCAGCACACTGAGGGGCACACCAATAACTGCCACTAAGTTTCTCAGGCGCTGGCTACAGATACATGGGATCATGCTAATACCAGCCCACTGAGCTAACTCCATCTCTTACCACCATCACCACTATTGTAAATACTTCTCAATATGTATTTACACTGCAGCGGCTCGGGAAAAAATGAGGTAAAACGCTGAAAAAGTGGTCTGGAAAAATGGCGGCGTGTCAGTGAGATGGAGGTAACCCGCTGTTATAATGGAACTGTGTGAGCAGATATCACATTATCATGATGCTATGGCTATAACACAGGGGTCGGCAACCTTTACCACTCAAAGAGCCGTTTGGAGCCGTTTCACACAGTAAAGAAAACACTGGGAGCCGCAAAACCCTTTTGAAATTTAAAATGAAATAACACTGCATATAATGGCTTATTTTAACCTTTGTGACATAGAATTACATTTTGAATATGAACAAACTAAAATAAAATACATTTTAATTAAATACAGTGGTCCCTCGCTGTTTCGCTGATTTTTTTATAGTGTATCAACACGTATAGTGTTCTGCGTCCTGATTGGCTAAAGGACTGTAGACCTTTGTCTTTGTCAGTAATTCTCCTCCGTGTCTCCTGTACAGAATGTGTTCAGTTTGCCAAATTTATTTAAATGTTCGATGACGAGCAGTGTGACTCTGAAGACTGAGCGGTCTGGCATTTGAGCACATGCCAGAAGGGCCGAGGCCGTGCTCTATTACGGATTTGACCACGTGTCCGCACGTACACTTCTCCGGGTGGTCAATGCGCATCGGGAAGTAGCGGCAATGTTTCCGCATAACGAACTGGTGGAACCTGGAGTCCAGGCGGCAGAACCAGTCCTGAGAGCACACGGATGCGTTCTCACTACAGTTCTGTGTTTGGTGCAGAGCTGTAGAACCCCTCCCCCCCGTTCCACAGACTACGGGGCCACTTGTAGGTGTAAATTGCCAGGGCCGATGATCCCAGTCCGTCACTGCTCTGAAGTGCTGTATGTTTGCAAGTTTTCTCCCCAACAAAACCCACAACAGCGCAGCGGCGCCAGGCGCCTCGGTCAGAGGAACTGTGAAATACACACATATTTATACACGCAATATAAAACTGACTACTTCACGGATTTTGCCTATCGTGGGTTATTTCTACAACGTAACCCCCACGATAAACGAGGGACCACTGTACTGAGCCGCATCAGAGGGATCAAAGAGCCGCATGCGGCTCCGGAGCCGCGGGTTGCCGACCCCTGCATAACATATACCAGGGGTGCTCAATACGTCGATCACGATCGACAGGTCGATCGGGGGCCACTTGTCAGTCGATCGCCAGAGCTTAATGCTCAATTACGATTTTTTTGTGAAATCCAATTTTTTTGTGGAGGACACAACGAGGTCACACGCAGTGAGCGTGCTCAGTGTTTACGGAAGTCGCTTAAAGTTACTGTGTACTGGAGCCAGAACATGTGCAGCTTATTTGTTTTAAGGAGAAGACGGAGACGGACGAGGTTTTTGGCCACGACATTTTGTGAGGCAGCGGCAGCAACGTCCGTAGAAATGAACGTGTTGGTGCAGAGTCGCAGACAAAAGTGGTGGGATTGTTACGTGCTTCACCGCTTCACTGCAGGCATGAAAATCCCTCACCTTTCGGCGAAATATGCTGGGGGGGGGGGCATTGAATTCAACTCAGTAAATGTATTGATCTTTAATTATTCAGGAGTAGATTTTTTAGCCTATTGATTGAAACTTGTAAAAAGCATTCAGTTTACATTTCTGGCACTGTGGTGTAACCAGGTTAAACAGTTCCTGGAAAATACACATACACATAATCTCCTCAGATATTTATAGGATTTTTCCTGACCCGTAAATAATACGTCCTGTTGAGTCCTACTCATATGGACAGGATTATTCTTAGTGAAAGAAATAGGGGAAAAGCAGTTCAGTCAGTTTTATCAAGATATTTTTAAAAAGTTTTTATTTTTTTTATTTTTTGTTGTTGTTTTGTGTTTGTTTTTCATAGGTGACAGTTTTCCCTGCTGTTCTCACTGTCAGGTATGAAAAGCAAACTCTGGTCTGAAAAAATAATATTTTTGAATCCATCAGACCAAATAAACATCATTGGACAAAGGCTCATGGTGATTAGGAGAATCATTACAACAAAGCAGTGTGCAGAAAACACAGACATCTTTCACAGAGCGATTCCCTCTGCTCTTTTTGACTTTTGCCCAAACAAAAATGTTGCCCTCTTATTGGTGGCCACAGATGGATTCTCAAATTCACATCAGTACTTTAGAAATATTGGCAAGATACTGAACTGCAGATTGACTTGTGACATGATAAATTGATATTAGTACGATGGATTTATGGTGTATTTGACCAGAGAAGATAGTTACTGTATCACTAGACTGAAGTCATGTGATGCACGCAGTGTGGACAAAGAGCAGACAGAACCCAGAAGAACAAATGTCTCCTTTTCCATCACCCTCAGACCTACGTCAGCCCATATGTGAACAATTACATGGCTTACTCCTGTGAATAAATTAGTCTAATCAACTTCTCTCTTCCCTGACATCCGCACCTAAATCCCCCGCTCAGTGAAAAACCCAGTGATCCCTGGTCTGGAGACACCCTCAGTGCCCATCCTTCTATTTGCCCATCCTGTTTAAACTGTCGGAATAAACCGTGATGCTCGGGCATGGGCTTTCCAATGGTTAAATGTCACCCTGGATTATGCTCCACTCCTCAGAGACAAATAAAATCATAGTTCTGTCATACTGTCTTCCACCTCAAGGTCTCTGCTAAGACGTTTGAGAGTGACATGATTTAAAAACACAGAGGATCAGTTTACAAGTGTGTGTACCTGAGGAGACCTGTGGTAATATAGGGAGGACATGCTAACCTCACAGGAACCATACCGAACAGGCGCTCTAATCAACCTTAGCGAGAAACAAGGAATGAACAATAACTGAACTGAGCAGTGGAGAGTGACTGATCATACTCATTACAAATTAACTTTATTGACATTTTCCCGCTCATGTGGGGATAGTCAACACTGTCACAAATGAGATAACAGGGCTAAAGTATTTGAGCACACGCCAACACATATCAGACTTTTACTTGGCAGCCTCTGGCTGGAGCCTGACATCTTGTGATGGCTAAACTGGTTCTTGACTACAGCTGCTAGTCTCCTGGCAACAGATGTCTTGTGTTCTGGCACACGGTGTGCTCTGTGCCTGCTCACCTGGCATATCCACAGTATACATGTCAGTGGACACCTATTATTACTACAGGCAACATGGCACAGGCGCACGTAAATATGGACTGATGTACCATTAGAGTTCATTTGAACATGCAAACTACAAGACTATTCCGTGTTTAAGGACACTAGAATCAGTGGAGCTTTCAAACACTAATGTGATGGTGGGAAAAGTCAATCCGAGTGATTTTTTTCAGATAATTGTCACTTGAGTCACTTAAACAACACAACACAGGGGTGGAGAGGGTCGTTAGGCTTAAATAGGGAGGCTAAACTAGACGCCAGAGAAATTTGTAAAACAAAGAGACAGATTAGTTGAGATAGTTTCAGAGCTATTTCAGTGTAGTGAGCTCCTCCCTGCAGCGAGATATAAACAGGGTCTAACCAGCACTAGAACCAGAACTGACGAAGCCTCTCGGATGAGCGACGAAACGTTTTCGACCAAACAAACTTTGTCCAGTTGACAAATTGAATTTCTCCTTTTAACACAACACAATTGAGAGCAGCACTGCAGAAACGATGTTTAAAGCTGCGCTTTCATCATGTATGAGCATGCAGACATTATATGTGGGCAGTAATTCTACAGAGTTATTGTGATACTGCTTCATGAGATATATTTGATGCTTTTGCATCTTATCCCAAAATGCTGATGCTAATTTAGTCAGTCATTGTTTTGTGGTTGATTTCATTGCTTTAGTACATTTCTTTTGATCCCTGCCTCAGGATTAAGTGAACAAACAGTGGCCAAAGGGCCCCAGGGAGAGCGGCTGTCAATGTGGTGATTACGGGGACATAAATAAACAGTAAATACATTTTTTCAGTACGTAGATAACAAAGAATGATTTCTTACTTTTTGTTTTGGTTCTCCTTCCGGTCAGCTGACCCCAAACTCTGTAAAAAAAGAAAAATAATACTATTATTACAATTTGCATCAGACTGGAAGTTGGTGTGTAAGGACTTTGGTGTGCCCCAGGGCAGCTGTGGCAGAAGAATATTAACACCCCCTAAATGTGTTAGCTACATACTGTTCTTAAACAGCCTGATCTGTCTCAGCAGTGCCTTTAAAGCGCCCTATAGCCCCGAGCAGTGTTCAGATGATCAGCTCCACCTTGTAGCCATTACACGACTAATGACCTTGTCTCTAGTGAAAATAATTATGAGGCTGGCTGGGATTTCAAACACTTCTCCAGTGAATAAACCCTGTCCACAGGCATCCATTATAAATGTGTGGAGGTGTGCGCGTGCTGTAGCCTTTATCTGATGGAGAAGGTATCCGAGTTCATCCACAACCCAAAAATATTTCCCAGCAGCTTGTCTCTGCAGGGGACAACTGCGCGCATCCCTGCGGCAGAGATGACTTATCCGATATGGACTCACGCTGAGACAGGTAGCCTTAAGGTAAAGCTGTGGCCAAAGGCTAATTCAGGCCAGTCAGAGAGAAGTCAGAGACATGCCCCACAGGGAAAAACAACTACCCTGAGATATATGGCTCCGTGTGGCACCTCGGGGTATATCCACTGCACTTTCTTTGTGGATGAGATGGTTATGACGTAAATATGATCTAACCTGTCAGTTTAGCGTATTGTGCATGACAGTGTGAAGTAGCTTGGCCAACAGTACAAGAACAGCAGCACTAGAATGTGTGATATACTTGGTCAAATGAAGACACAAGCAGAACTGAATTGAAGCAGAAATGAACTTGGGGATAATATGCAAGTTGAAATGCGGAATAGTAAAGAGAAATGCACCAAAGTCACATTTTAAAGGGACAGTGTGTAAGATTTTTCCCCATTAATTACAGAAATTGAAGATGCCCATTCAAAAATACATTGTTTTCCAAGCCTTTTCACTTCCATCATGAAATCAAAGTATTCTTTTGGACTTAGATATAGTCACATAAAAGGGGGATCTTCCCCATGCAGAGGCAGCCATTTTGAATACGAGAGCCGCAGAAGGACATTTGGGCTCCGCCTTCGGCAAGGCTCGTGGTTTTGGGTAAACAACACAAGCATGCTGCCAGATCAGACGTCGTAATGGATCTAACACGTGTTTTGGACTAAATTGTTTTACTGGATTTTATTCGCTGGATCCTTACGGACAAATTGAGACCAAGTTTATGGTGAAATACAGAGTTTGACCTGTCCAGAGCCTTCAAAGGTAAGCTAAGTAACAAACCTCGGTTTGTGCTTTTCCGTATAAAAGCCCCATGTGCTCGGGGAGTGATTGTTGTGCCGGGAAATGAAATGCATAGTCAAAAAGAGGAGACTGTAAGGTTTCATTTGATGTGTAGATTGTCATGGTACATGATCGGGAATGTGTGTTTTCATGCGAAAAGAAAAAAAAAACTGAACGGGACCGCGTTTTATTTGTACCGTAGTTGTCGGCGAGGGCTCACGCAGCGCCGGGTGTGCGCGGGTACACGAGCTGTCCGCGTTGCGGCGCGCCCGGGTGACCCTCGAGGTCTGCCGTAGCCAAAAGAGGAAGTGCATGGTACCTACACCACCTATGTGCCACGAATCCTACACACTGTACCTTTAAAGAAGATCTTTTGTGCAGGAGCCTGCTATACAGTTATAATCTACAACCCCTGTGAGTCTTTGTTATAATTTGCACATTATAAATCACAATACTCGTCTAAAACAAACGAGTCCACTGACTTTCACGTAAGAAACGTACGGTGTAATGGGAGCCGTAAATGTCACCAACCCCTATGGCTAGCTGCAGATCACGCTGGATTTTTTTTTTTCATTTGTACCAAAATGACGACATAATGCTGCTGAATCCTACATGTATCACCGATTAAGAAAATCAAATTAGAGAAGGAGCTAAGTAGAGCGCAGTGGGCATTTGCTGGTGAAAACGGGGGTTGACGGACAATATGGTGTCTTAAAAGTAAATGACTAAAAATGGCACGAATCGCTCCAAATACAATTTCAAGAGGGCAAATGAGAAGGAGAAACAACTATAACATGGTTAAAAGCTCTAAAAAGATGATTTTACATCAAAGGTCTGCTTTAAAGGGATATGCCACCCCCAGATGAAGCACACACCACGCTGACAGGGGAATCCCTGTTATGCACCAGGAAGGCAGTTCCCCTGTTACGCAGCGTGCTGTGTGCTTCGTCTGTGTTTTTCCGCACTGAAAAATAGTTCCCACCTAAAATGACCAAGTCAAGTTCTCCGTGTTGATTTGCACATTTATTTGCACTCGATATGAATGCGCACTACACAGAAAGTAATTGGGAAACGCATCGAGCAAATTAATTCCTTTTGGCTGAAAGACTCCAGTCTAACGCGGAGGAGCAGCAGATACCGCGGCGGTCAGTGCTGACAGACCTGGACAATGGCTGCGTCACCAGAAAAATGCTTTCCACCACTTATTTTAGTCTCTGGACTGTGGGGAGATGCCCAAGTTTGACCTGGGGGTGGCATATCCCTTTAAGGCACACTGTGTAACTTTTCCAGAGATGTCCACGGAGATGCATTAAATATATCTGTTTTGCATTTCAATTATAGGTGTTTTCATAGCTCTAAAATGAATGGCTTGCCTCTCCACAGATCTGACCCGTCATCTGGCCAAGCAGGTGACAGATGCTCCACTAGAAAAGTTACACAGTGCACTGTTCATGAATAATAGTCATAAAGATGATGTCGACATATAACATACGTTTGTACCAACAAGACAAAATCCAGGCAAACAGACATGATCAATAGTTATTTATCTTTTGCATTTTAACAAAGCCTTGACTTGTAACTAAAGGATTGAAGAAAGGATCGGGATCACACCATGTCTTCCCTTTCAGAGCCCACATCAGACGGCGGTTCAGTTTAATGCGAGTGCCTGTGACATTTGACCAGCTCCTGACTCGTTCTTTTATGTGCACAGCTCAGTGACATTTGGAGCAATCAGCGGTGCTCCTGCTTCTATACCTTTGCATAATGTCCCCCCGGGAGCAGGGCATCCCCTACCACGCGTGACCTTCCACCTTTACGCTCCCCTACAGGTAGAGCTGCCCCCTGTGGACTGGAGGGAGTCGTCTGTTTGAGCCACTAATGACCAGCACGGCTATATTTAGAGCACACTGTCTGCTGCCCATTCACATCATTATCCATCGTCCCTCCCGCAGTCTCCCATCAGCTGATTATAACCTCCTCACTCCCACTGTTAAATCCAAGCACCGGACCTTGGGGGACCGAGCCTTTGCCCCTGCTGCCCCTGCTGCCCCCACCCTCTGGAACTCCCTGCCCTTCCATATCAGGAACTCGGACTCATTAAACAATCTCAAGTCACAGCTCAAAACTCATCTTTTCACCATTGCCTTTGACCCACATTCATTTAATTTTTATTATATTTTTATTTTTTATTTCTTTCTGTAAAGCGTCTTTGAGTTGTTTTGAAAAGCGCTATATAAATCTTATGTATTATTATTATTATTATTATGATATAGTACATGTCTAACTTATCTTTCATTTTGTACCTTCATCTTTTCTACACACTTCTATCTCCAATTAAAATGCCTTTCTTTTTCCAATGTGTATTTTAAGACTGTAACCTTTACACTGGTGGCAGATGCTAATCTTGAATGTGTGACAGCACATAATGCATGTTTAATATGAATTATGAAGGTTTGTTTCATTCATATTTCAATTTGAAATATCCCCAACAAATGGCAAATGGCATTTACTGATCTGGACACGCGTAGTGATTCAGTTACTCAAAAATCAGAAGAAGCAATCAATAAAAAAAGGAAAATTCATCATCCATCTATCTCCGTGTCTGTTCTATATTTAGAAAGTGCATCTTTCTCTGACCAAACTACCATATAAACAAATACTTTTCCTGAACAGTCAAACCGAGAGGGATAAATGTGAGCCATAGATGACAAAGGCAGCTAAACAGTGTGATTAGTGAACGTTGTCAGTAATTAGCATCACGCGGCACGCTGCTGTCAGGTTTGTGTTCTGAGTGGCAGCTGCATACCTTTACAGCTGTGATTCTACCAGACCCTACAATTCCACCATTCTACAATACTCACCTCACTTACAAATGCCTGGAAACCATAATCAGATTATTTCCTAACACTTTCACATACAACTCGAAGCCACGCAAACAACTTCTCCACTCCCAGAACCTACCTGTCGAACCAAAGAACGCACAATCGCCAAACTCCCAATTTCCAGTGACCTGTCTGTCAAACTTCTGCCTTTCCTCTGCGCTGTAACTCCTTTCGCATTCCAGCAGCGATTGGTCACACGTCTGAGTTTGTTTTTTCCTCGGCAAAGCTTCCGCGGCTGCTCGCTGCCGCTGCCGACTTGTTGTACTTTAATTGTGGTTGCTAGGCGATAAGCTTCTCCAATTCTGCACGCGGCGGTGACGAGGAGGGGAGCGGCGGAGGTGGGAAGGGGGTAAAGGAGCGAGAGAATAGGTGACGGGGGGTGGAAGGAAACGCTCATTATAGACTCGGTAGCTTCTGGAGAGTACAGGTGGGGGTGATGGACGAGGAAGTGAACAACAGGTGGATTTGGAAAATGTGTTTTCATGTACATGGAAAGATCAATTATAATGAATGCAAAAATGTTAATCAGCAGTAGTGTAGCAATTAGCTAATTAGCCATTTTCTACAACACAAGCATTAAATATGTCTCTAGAGTCCACAGGTGTTTGACAGGTAAAACCCGCTTGATATAGAGGTTCAGTTTCGTAATGAATGCCGTTTTGTTTGTCGATAGTAAACAACATATTACACTAATGTAGTTCAACAAGGGACATACATAAAATTGCTGCTATAAAAGTTAAATGCGCAATGTAAGGGCAATAATAACTATAAACGCTCTATAAATGAGTAGAGGAATGAGTAAAGTTGTAGTTAATTTTGACAAAACTGTAATTAATATTGGCTGGTTAACGGTTTATATTGTATTTTTTATATTCTAATATTGTGAATTACAGTTTAGTTTAGGATGAAATTTGGGTTTATCTTGTCCAGGAAAATGTGAATTTGTTACAAGGATTAGAAGAGGAGAGTTAAAGATGCACTATGTAACTTTTCTCGGATGGAGGGTGAGACATTCTTGTTTGCTTGTCTTAGCAACAAACACACCCATAATGAAACAAATGCGAGATGGATTTGTTTCTCCGTTCTCCCTTATCAGCTGCTGTGTCTGGTGTTTTTTTCTCTCGTCTCTTTTTCTCTTTATTGGAACAGATTTTTAAAAATCCTAAATTATGGAATTGATAAGCTGGTCCCTCAATGCATTTGACACACGTTTTTCATGCTGGAGTACTGGTCCTGGAGAACTGGGCTGTCCTGATGGTACTTTTGCTGCCGGATACCCGAGGGACGCAGTGTGTCTGGCACCGCTGTTCCTAGAGGACATGGAGGACATTTACCTATTCGGATTTTTGATAGCTGGACATCTACATCTATTGATTGGCCTAGGGATGTTCATGGTCTTTCGGAAAATTGGAAAGCTGGCAGCAAACAAAGAGTCGCCGAGGCTGTCTGCGGTAATTTCGCACCACAGTGAAGGGATTACATCAGAAAGTGATACAGGTTGAGGAACATCTCCAACCAGAGGAAACATCTCGACGTCTGGACACCATCATGAGCATGCTGACAGAAATGTGCAGAAACAGCACGGCACAGTCTGCGGCTACTGCCGTACGGAGGAACTGGAACTGTCTAGGCCTCTAGCGACTCTGCAAGGTGACATGAAGTTGGGGGTCTGGCAGAACCAGGGTTCTGGCTAATTGTCCTTTCGCCTGGGTCTCTAAAATATATTGATTATGCTAAATTAGTCCCCTTGGTGTAATTAATCAGTATCCTTGAAGAATCTCTGTATGAACAGGACTCTGTTGTTTTGACTCTGCTCTCCGCACAACACTTCCACGGTCACAGCTGTGGTTTTTGTTATCACGGCACACTATAAACATGGACATATCAATTCGGCCGAAACGCTCTGCACAAGTATTATGTAAACACGTTGCCCCGTCTATTTAGTAATGTTCGCCTCAGCTTCAGTTTTCAATCAATTTCATAAATAATCTGGTCTGCTCCCCTTCCCCACCCTCCCGTTTGTCACCAAGCAAAAAGACGCCGTGTGTTACCTGTCCCATTGTGTCGTAATGTGTTTGTGAATATTGATTGTACTGCATCTTATCTCCAAGTTGGCGGTGTGCGCATGCGCAGCAGCCCCTCCCTGGCCGTCACTATCACTGTCTCTGCTTGGCCAGGGGGAAACCAAATTTCGATTTCGCTGTATGTCATGTACATGTGGCAGAATTCGGCAATAAAGCTAACTATGACTATGATGACTATGACGTAATAACATCTCAGCCAACCTGAAATGTGATATAGTACGTCATAATGTTATTTCCTGGAGGTGTGTTTTGTTTCATTCACACATGTTTAACACACAAACCCTGCATATTTAGGCTGAATTCTTCTCTCATACAGAAAGCACTCTGTTCCACCTTGTGATGTCATGTAGGCGCTTTGTGTTACAATTTTGTATGAAAAGCGCCTTATAAATATTGTTTGATTGATGTAATAGAGGAAGTGCTCCACTGTGTTTTCAAACTTCATAAATGACATTCATTAGATTTACTTGGGTCATTTCAGCGCTGGAATTGCCAATCTCAACTGATCTAAAGTTATAAAGGTGCCCTTAACTTGAAAACTTCCACTTCGTGCCATCACAAGGGGGATGCTCAAAAATATGTGAATGAAACAGAACTCCCGGTATGTTTTTGAGGAGGTAACAATTTTCTAACATGGCTTTTCACAAGTTCACAGTTCACAAGAATCCATTTTGTGCGATGTAGGGCCTTTAATAATTGAAAATATGATTGCATTATAATTATTTTCTCACACCTTTTGTCGATGTCATAACTAAACAAGTAGACAGCTGATTTAAAAGAATGTTACCACATGCTAATCCATGAAATAACATTAACATTTTATCAATTTCTCCATCGCACCAGACCACCCACTTGGACTTTTAACAACACAAACATCAATACAGATCTACGGGGCAGCAGAATGTGAATTGAACTTATCGGCTTGTGACGTTTGATGCTCCTGTGCACTCTTGGAGGTTGTCCCGTACGTCTATAGCGCATACGGAGTGGACGTGTGTGTCATACGGTGTTACAGAGGGGTGACTCACTGTGTTTGCAGGCACTGACTGTGGTGGGAATTCATAAATATCTGCCAGCACATTGTCCACTCAGTCCATAGTGTGACGCCTAAGAAGCGCACCGTGGAGAAGACAGCATTACTCATAGCTGCTGGAAATGTCAGTCGAAGAAAAAAAAAAAACACAGGAAATAGTGTCATCTTGTCCTCTTTATGTGCTGGCTCATGCTGATGCTGAAGATGCACCAAACTCTGAAATAAATGAGATACTGAGCGAAACGTAAACAAACGAAATATGTCAGTGAATGTCAGTGTGTCGGCTTAATTACAATTATGAGCTTATTGATAGTTAGGGTGATATTGTAGGGCTGGCCTTCATGACAACAGAATAAATCATACACTGGTACCTCACCTTACGAAATTAATTCATTCCAGAAGTGGTTTCGTAACGTGAAAAATTCGTAAGTTGAGTAGCTATTTCAATGGAAAAAGCCTGATTTGTTCCAAGGCCCCGATCCAAGTTTTTTTTTTTTTATAGTGTAACATTGTGTTCTGCGTCCTGATTGGTTTCTCAGACTGGATTTAAACTTTTCTCACATTTGTCTCTCGTTTAAACACTCAAACTTTCATAGATTTTCAACAAAATTATTAATAGTGAAGTGTGGGGGGAAGGGGGAGGGGGGAGAAGACTGCGCTCTGACACGTGTGATAGCGCAGCATGACCCGGCGCGGAGCTGCCAGCAGGTCTAGACCTGGACTAAACCAGGACTGGACCAGGACTAAACCTGGACTAAACCAGGACTAAACCAGGACTAAACCAGGACTAAACCAGGACTAAACCTGGACTAGACCAGGACTAGACCAGGTGGATTAAAGCGCCGCGCGCGGGTCTATTTCCTGGTTTCGTTTCGAGTCACGGCTGAGGCGAGCAGCGAGGGGGACCGCACGCAGTCTGAGCGCATGAACGAGACCCGTGCTGGTCTAGACCAGGTCTAGAGCAGGTCTAGACCACCGCGGCTCTTGCATGCGTTCGTGGGTCTCGTTCATGCGCTCAGACTGCGTGCGGTCCCCCTCGCTGCTCCCCTCAGCTGTGACTCGAAACGAAACCAGGAAATAGACCCGCACGCGGCGCTTTAATCCACCAGGTCTAGTCCTGGTCTAGTCCAGGTTTAGTCCTGGTTTAGTCCAGGTCTAGACCTGCTGTCAGCCCCGTGCCGGGTCATGCTGCGCTATCACACGTGTCAGAGCGCAGTCTTCTCCCCCCTCCCCCTTCCCCCCCACACTTCACTATTAATAATTTTGTTGAAAATCAATGAAAGTTTGAGTGTTTAAACAGAGACAAATGTGAGAAAAGTTTAAATCCAGTCTGAAAAAAGCGTATAATGTGTGTGGCTGAGCGCGCATTATTTGAATTTTTGAGATTTCGCGTTTCGTAACTTGAATTTTCTTTCGTATCTAGAGACCAAAATTTAACGTGAAGGCGTTTCGTAACTTGAAATTTTCGTTTGTTGGGTCATTCGTAAGGTGAGGTACCACTGTATATTTTTCTCCTCTTATTGATTTTCTATTTGATTTTTCGAGTTTTAATCTGTGTCTGGAGTTGTGTTTTGTTTCATTCACGCATGTTTAACACATACGAGTATTTAAAAAACACTCTGTTCACACTGTTCCACCTTGTGATATCATGTGGCAACATAGGAAGTACGTCTCTACAGCTCCACTGTGTTTTTAAACTCCCCACACTTCACATTTGATCATTTCAGCCCTGGTATTGACCATTTCAAAAGGTAAAAGGGAGCTGTTAACTTGAAAACTGCTGCTTCATGACATCACAAGGTGGAACAGAGCATTTTGAGCATAATAAAGCATTACTCAAGCACATGTGAATGAAAGAAAAGACAACTGCAGGTATGTTTTTGAGGAGGTAACAACATTCTAACATAATTTAAAGCTCACAAGAGTCAATTTTACATAATATAACTCCTTTAAATATAATTACCTCTAAATATTACAGACATAAAGTATCATTTGTATCTATTTTTTTGTTTTGTTTTAGACTCTTTCTAACCTCCAAGCTGCTTAGTGTTTACTTGTTGCTAGGTAACTAAATTGGCTTAGGTGTCATTTTTTCCCATCTCTGGACTGATAATGTCAAAAATATACAGTATATGCTAACTGATCCCATTATAGTGATTATAACTGCTCCCATTATAGTGACTATTTTAGTGACTCTCGGAGGATTCAGGGGGTAATGCTCCGGGGAGGAGAGAGTGAATCCAGGATACATTTCATTCATAGTGTTTCCTGGGGGGTCCACGTGACAGTCACAACAGCCACGTCACAGCAGGGGAGAAGAAAAGACTAGAATGAAAAGGCCAGCGAAGGTCAAAAAGAAAAAAAAAATGTATGCATCAAATTGGCTTAAAGTTAAAACACAATTTAAACACAAGTCAACACTGAACTGACACTGACTCAGAACATTTTCATTTGAACAAACTAAAACACATTTCTTTTGATAACACTGCAGAAATGTTCTAGAAGTCTGAGGCTGAGCTCGTGCACCATACTGGATTATACTATGGTCAATCTGTAGCAATGTAGAAGCGTTTGTCCACAAGCAAAATGGTTGATGATTTGATGACGTCATTGTAATTTAAAGGTGCACTGTGTAACATTTCAAGTGGAGGGTCCGCCATGCTTTGTCTAGAACAGGAGGTGTCAAACATGCGGCCCGGGGGCCTGATCCGGCCCTCCAAGACCTTTAAAGGGACAGTGTGTAAGATTTTTACCCGTTAATTACCGAAATTGAAGATACCCATTCAAAAATACAGTGTTTTCCAAGCCTTTTCACTTCCATCATGAAATCAAAGTATTGTTTTGGACTTAGATATAGTCACATAAAAGGGGGATCTTCCCCATGCAGAGGCAGCCATTTTGAATACGAGAGCCGCAGAAGGACATTTGGGCTCCGCCTTCGCCTTCGACAAGGCTCGTGGTTTTGGGTGAACAACACAAGCATGCTGCCGGATCAGACGTCGTAATGGATCTAACACGTGTTTTGGACTAAATTGTTTTACTGGATTTTATTCGCTGGATCCTTACGGACAGATTGAGAGCAAGTTTATGGTGAAATACAGAGTTTGACCTGTCCAGAGCCTTCAAAGGTAAGCTAAGTAACAAACCTTGTTTTGTGCTTTTCCGTATAAAAGCCCCATGTGCTCGGGGAGTGATTGTTGTGCCGGGAAATGAATTGCATAGTCAAAAAGAGGAGACTGTAAGGTTTCATTTGATGCGTAGATTGTCATGGTACACGATCTGGAATGTGTGTTTTCATGCGAAAAGAAAAAAAAAAAACAGTGAACGGGACCGCGTTTTATTTATACCGTAGTTGTCGGCGAGGGCTCGCACAGCGCTGGGTGCGCGCAGTTCATGCGCGGGTACGCGAGCTGTCCGCGTTACGGCGTGCCCGGGTGACCCTCGAGGTCTGCCGTAGCTAAAACAGGAAGTGCAATAGCCACCATCCACCTATGCACCACGAATCCTACACACTGGACCTTTAATCTGGCCCTCGGCTGATTTTCTATTAAAATATTTTAATTATATTTAAATTTTCTATTAAAATACAGGGAGTCCTCGGGTTACGACGTTGATCCGTTCTTAAGACGCGTCGTAACCCGAATTTCGTCGTAAACCGGATTTTGCCTTTGATCTTCCAACCAAAGCACCAATAACCTTTCCATCTCAATAATTAGACCACTACGATGCTTGTTTATCACTGCCGCTTTCATAGGAGCAGATCAGAGCCCACATCAGGTACTTCCGCCCACATTGGACACGCACACGAGGCCGTCTTCTTCTCCCTACAACCACAACAGAGCGTATTCTTCCGCCGTGCGCCGCGCGCCGCGTGCGTTTGTTTACATCTTTTACCACGCTAAACCGTGTAAGACGGAATGACGCGTAATATATACATATTTTTTTTAATGGGGGCGCGTTCGTAACCACGAAACGTCGTAACCCGAGACCGTCGTAACCCGAGGACCCCCTGTACTGGTAATTTTCTGCACCACTTTTCTGCTTTTCCCACCAGAGCAGCGCCTCTTTCCAAACGCTCTTAAAGGACCATCGTTTTGACTGTCGACCGTGACATCCTCATCAGCAAAATGTCCAAAATTGACAAAAGTGGACGCCGAGTGCAGGATTTTCCAAGAAAAATTGACCAATTCCTATTTGTTCCCAGAGGTGAATGAACCTATACACTCGGTGTGTTTGCAACAAGTGGCGGTGCTCAAGGAATATAATCTTAAACGCCACTACGAGACACGGCGTTTCAAACAATACAATAACTTGAACAGAGAATTGAGAAGACAGAAATAAACGAATTATTGCTGGACTGAAGAAACAGCAGTCTGTAATAGATTTCAATTTTCTGCATAAATATTTGGATTTATTGCTATTTTTGAGGTATATTTGCCATGAGTTTTCTGATCCGGCCCCTTTGGGATCAGAGTCGGTTGGATACGGCCCCCGGACCAGAATGAGTTTGACACCTCTGGTCTAGAATGTTCCACAGTATAGATTCAACCTCTCAATTCAACCTTACGACCTTACAATTCAGATCTACCAAGGAACATTCCAGGTGAAGCAACAACAGTGCACCTTTTAAGATGGAACACAGAGGTTTATAAAACTCTAGGAGAGATTCACTGTTTTGGAAAGAAATGTCAAAACATATTACTCCTAAATGTTGAATCTTATTATTTGTTAGGGATTAACTCATCAACCTTGCCATATTAGTCTTATTGTTTAAAGTCCTTTCAAGTGACAAAGACTCTTTTAGGGTTGAAGCTATTGTGGGAAAATAAATCACTTCTGTTTGTTTACGCTGAACTTTGAGTCAGTTTTTGTTTTATGTGTAGAAGCCCAGTAATTACAGAGATATTAACCTTCAAGATGACGCACTGTTTCATCTGTTTGTAGCTTATTAGTACTTACAATTTTTAAAGGACCCACACAACACAGAATGTACTGCTGGGAGCTGTCTGTCTACATCTCCTAAGCTCAAAATGCTCTGTTCCACACTGTGATGTCATGAAGTGGTAGTTTTCAGGTTAAACAGCTCCTTTTTTACCTTTTGTTCAGTAGAGATGAACAGTTCCAGGGCTGAAAAGAGTTTAAAAACACAGTGGGGCACTTCCTGTATCACCACATGACATCATGAGTTGAGTGTTTTGAGTTTGAGAGAAGAACTCAGCCTAAATATGCGTTAAACATGTGTGAGTGAAACAAAACACAACTCCAGGTGTGTTTGTGATGAGGAAAAAACGTGATAACAGATCAGAAAACAGCATAATACGGGATCTTTAACCTTTAAAGGAAAAGTCACGTTTTTTACAATCTGAGCCTTATTTCGGTAATAAAACAAGTTGTTTTACTCACCCATAGCACTTTGGTGTCATATGGAGCACTTCCGGAGATGTTTTAGATTAGCATTAGGCTAACGCCGTTAGCCTAGCGCGACTTCTAGCCATAGCTCGGGGCATAGAGCATGTAATATGCCCCGTGCGGCTCCAAATAACACAAACTTTAGCACTTTTCAAATCATAGAAGCTCGATGTCTTAGTCTACGATTTCGTGTGGTCAAAAGTGGCCTGTAATCCCAGATTTAGCCATAGTTTCGAGTAGATGAGGACGCCAGTGCGCATGTGCGGACTGTCCTCTCAGCTCCCGGGACCCAAACATGGAACGCAAAGCTGTAAACTATGGCTAAATCTCGGATTACAGGCCACTTTTGATTCAAATGAAATCGTAGTCTAAGACATCGAGCTTCTATGATTTGAAAAGTGCTAAAGTTTGTGTTATTTGGAGACCGCACGGGGCATATTACATGCTCGGGGAATGCCCCGAGCTATGGCTAGAAGTCGCGCTAGGCTAACGGCGTTAGCCTAACGCTAAAACATCTCCGGAAATGCTCCATATAACGCCAAAGTGATATGGGTGAGTAAAACAACTTGTTTTATTACCGAAATAAGGCAAAAATTGTAAAAAACGTTACTTTTCCTTTAATTCTTTGTATTTTATCTGCATTATCCAACCAAACTTCTGTGACACAAATACAGAGCTGCTGCAAGACCAGAAAAGTAGATTTTTCAAACGCCATTTAAAGTGTTGTTAACCTTCTTGCCCGCTAAGTGTAATTTCAGCCACGTTTATTTGACACTTGACACTCAAAGTATGTCCACCGCCTCCCGTGCTGCCAGGGTGGCTCTGCACTTTTACAATGTCATTATTTGTACAGGACTCTCCCTCCCGAAGCTCCGTGGTTCCAATACCAACTGTAAATCAACACAAGAGAGACTGCGAGCGTCTGTGCATATTTACCCATAAATCATTGCAGCGGAGCCACCTGCAATCACGCTAATAGGGTTGGAAGACGTGCTGTCATCCGGGGCATGATGTCACCCGGCCAGCTCGCGTCTGTGGGGGCGTGGGCGCTTGGGGGGGGGGGAGTGGGGTGTCTGTGGTCGTATGGAAATGTATGTGCGGAACAGGCGTAAGTTTAATCAAATGCATTTACGTGAATAGATCTGCCGTAAACACGCGAGTCCTATATGGTCTGGCGGTTAGCGCTGGCTCACAATGGTGTGTGGGATTCCATCGAGAAAATCTAAACAAGTGGAGCGGTTAGTACGGGCCTGCCATGTTTCCACACAATGCAGCTCATTCACATAAATAACCGGGGACTTTGAAAAACGGGACCCTTATTTACTTCTCCTCTGTAGATAATTGGCCTGTTAAATTTTGGGCTTGGATTGAGAAAAAAGTGAAATGTTAAAGGTCCTATATTACACAAAAGTGACTCTTGTGAGGTTTAAGCCGTGTTATAATGCTGTTACCTCATCAAAAACACACCTGGAGTTATGTTTTGTTTCATTCATGCATGTTTGAGTGATCCTGTATTATTACTCTGTCTAGATCTCCAAAGTTCATCATGTAGTGGTAGTTTTCAAATGAACCGCTCCTTTTACCTTTAGTTGTTACAGAGCTGAACTCATCGAGATGATTCTAGTGAAGGTGTGTGGAGTTTAAAACCACAGTGGAGCACTTCCTGTGTTGTCACATGGCATCACAAGGTGGAACAGAGGGTTTTCAGTTTGAGAGAAGGTCTTGGGATGTTTTTGATGAGGAAACATTATAATATAGTTCAGAATATCGTTTGAAGTAGATATATTACGCTTTTTTGTGTGTGTTTAGTATTTGACCTATAACAGAAGTAGATCATTTGTTAAACAACAGTATTGGTCTTAATAATCGATACAGATTCACAAACACAGACACCTGGTTCAAAATCGCACAAATGATTGGCCTCACCAATAATAATAATAGTAATAATAATACATCAGACTTATATAGACCTTTTTCGGACACTCAAAGACGCTTTATAAACAAAACAGGAAGTAACACGAGGGGAATCACGGGGGGAATCCAGCTTAAACAGGTGAGTTTTTAGTAATGATTTGAAGTGCCACAGTGAGTCCAGAGTGAGGGAGCTACGGCAGTGAAGGTGCTTCGTTCTGATGAGGGGAGTGAGGAGGCGGGTGGGACAGTGCTGACGGAGGACCTCGGTGAGTTATGGAGGGCCCTGTAGGTGATGAGGAGGACCTTGTGGTATTGTAGCCAGTGGAGGTGCTTGAGGACAGGAGTGACGTGGTCTCTGGAGCGGGTGTGGGTAAGGAGGAGGCGAGCGGTGGAGTTCTGGATGTAAATACAGTTCTTGGAGGTGGGTAGAGGTGAGACTGTACAGAAGGCTATTGCAACTGTCGAGTCTGGAGGAGGTAAAGGCATGAATAAGGATTTCTGTGGTGGGCTGAGAGAGGGATGAAGTTGTGGACATGGAAAATAGATGTTTTGGTAATGTGGCTGATGTGGGCTCTGAATGATAGGGTAGTTGATGATGATGATACCAAGGTTGCGTACAGAGGGGAGATGTTCTGAGCAAAGGGGAGGAGAGCTTTGGGTCCAATGATGAGCAGTTCTGTTTTATTGCTGTTAAGTTGTGGTCCATCTGGGTTTTAATGGTGGAGAGAATGACAGATTTGGTGGAGATGTAAACCTGAGCATCATCAGCGTAAGACTAGAAATGAAGTCCATGGTGACGGATGATGAGGAGAAAAAGGGAAGAAGACGGGCCAAGCACCAAACCCTGGGGAACACCAGTGGTGACAGGGGAGGAGTGAGATTTTGAGTTATTTATGGATATGTAGTGGTGATGGTCAGAGAGGTGGGAAGATAGATGATGGTGGAGGAGGATGGTGTGGTCGATGGTGTCAAATGCTGAGGTCGAGGAGGAGGAGAATGGAGGAGAAACCAGAGTCTGCTGCGAGGAGGAGGTCGTCGGTAACTTTGAGGAGGGCTGTTTCAGTGCTGTGACGGGGTGGAAATGTTTCGAAAAGCTGGAAGTTGAGGAGGTATTGTTGGAGTTGGCACATTCTATTATTTTGGAGAGGAGAGGAAGAAGATTGGAGACGGGTCTGAAGTTGTCCAGGTTGTCAGGGTCCAGGCCGAACTTTTTCAGAAGAGGTGTAATTGTGGCTCGTTTGAGTGCAGGAGGGACAGTGCCAGAGCTGAGGGAGGTATTTATGATGTTGAGTGGGGTGAGAGAGGGGGTGCAGGCTTTCAGGAGAGGAGGTTGTGATGGTGGAGTGGTGGACAGGAGTTTGGTCATGTCCGAAAAGGATAAAAGGGAGAAGGAAGACAGCCAGGGGTTTGGTTGGGTTGAGGTTGAGATTCCGGAGGGGGATGAGTGGAACGAGAGTTGATAACTGTGGAGTGAATGGTTTGGATTTTGGAGTGGAAAAATGATAAGTAGTTTTTGCATTTCTCTGTAGTGAATGAGGAGGTGATATTGTGCATGGGTTTGCTGAGCTGAGCAAATGTGGAAAACAGGGTGCGGGGGTTAGAAGAGTTGGAATGGATGATGTGGGAGTAACAGTTTGATCGGGCGGTTTTGAGAACTGTGTTATAGGTGGAGGTAAAGTCTTTGTAGGCTGGACAGTGAGAACGGTTTTGCGATGGAGTCATTCGAGTTGTCTGCGTTTCTTTTTGAGAAGTTTTTTTGAGAAGGTGGAGTTCAGGGGTGTACCGACGGGCAGAGGTGGCGATGGAGATTGTTTTTGTTTTGCGGGGAGCCGTCGGATCAAAGTAAGAGGAGAGAGATTAGTTGTTCTGAAGCGGTTGGGTTAGTGGGTAGGGAGGAGGCGAGAGCAGGAGGGTATACAGTAGTGATCTGAGGTTGCGGAAGGTTATTGAATGAGTTTGTTTTGGAGTTGGGGTGGGAATGAGTACGTCCTAGGCAGGGGTCGGCAACCCGCGGCTCCAGTGTGGCTCTTTGATCCCTCTGATGCGGCTCAGTATATTGGTTCCTCATTTATCGTGGGGGTTACATTGTAAAAATAACCCGTGATAGGCTAAATCAGTGAAGTAGTCAGCTTTATATTGCGTGTATAAATATGCGTGTATTCCACAGTTCCTCTGACCGAGGCTCCTGGCGCCGCTGCGCTGTTGCGGGTTTTGTTGTAGTGAGAACGCATCAGTGCGCTCTCAGGACTGGTTCCACCGCCTGGACTCCAGGTTCCACCAGTTTGTTCTGCGGAAACACTGCCGCTACTTCCCGATGCGCATTAACCACCCGGAGAAGTGTGTGCGCGGACATGTGCACCTGCTCATCGTGGTCAAATCCGTGACAGAGCATGACCGGTGCGACCGGCCCCAGGTCGCCGCGGTTCTGACATGTGCCCAAATGCCAGACCGCTCAGTCCTCACTGCTTCAGAGTCACACTGCTCGTGATCAAACATTTAAATACATTTGGCAAACTGAACACATTCTGTACCGTACAGGAGACACGGAGGAGAATGACTGACGAATCGGCAAAGGTCTACAGTCTCTTAGCCAATCAGGATGCAGAACACAATGCGCGTTGATACACTGTAAAAAAAATTTTTAAAATCAGCGAAACAGCGAGGGACCACTGTATTTAATTAAAATATATTTTAATTTACTTCGTTCATTTTCAAAATGTAATTCTATGGCACAAAGCTAAAAAAAAAAAATGTTATCTGCAGTGTTATTTCATTTTAAATTTCAAAAGGGTTTTGTGGCTCCCAGTGTTTTCTTTACTGTGTGAAACGGCTCCAAACGGCTCTTTGAGTGGTAAAGGTTGCCGACCCCTGGTCCTAGGTAACGGCCAGTGTTCGGTTATGGACTGGGACTAATGCTGAGGAACAGATAAGGTCAAGAATGTGTCCATGGGTGTGTGTGTGGGTGAGCTGACATTTTGGGTGAGATTGAGGCACTTTAAAATGTCCAGGAAATCTGCTGTAAATTTTAAATGTGGGCAGTCGATGTGGATCAGAATGGATGGGGAGATGGAAGAAAGCTGTGTGTAAAAGTCAGAAAAGTCTGAGAGGAATGATGGACAGATTTTGGGGGGGGCGGTAGATCATGATCACCAATATCTGAAAAATGACGATGCAACATTTTTAAATACTACATGTATGATACAAATACAGGATTACTCAAATGTGCCTCAATCAATCAAAATAGTACTATGAGTAAACTAACGATGATTTAAACCATTATAACATGGGTAAAATCTCATTAAAGTTGGGTTTACATAATACGTCCCCTTTAATATAACTCAATCTTATGAAAAGTCTGGGTAAGATGGATTGCCAGTGCTATCTGTTAGCCAAGCAGCTGGAGCATCATCAGAGAAAACAGGGCTTGACGTGGAAGCTTAATAGTCCGTGCCACTGCTTAAGCTGCTGGAGCTTTGATGGAAAAGATGAACTTGACAACTGTAAATGGCAAAATAATAAAGACATTTAGGGGAAAGGCATAAGCCATTATGTTTTTATATCAAAGTGGATTAGTGCAAAGGCCTTGTGCAGAGTCTGCTTGGTAGAAAAAACACATTAATGACATTGTGGTAAAAGAAATACAATTAAATTCAAAGACAAATTGAATTTCTTTTACCGTGGATTCTACCTGGACGACTGAGGGATTCTTCACATCTTAATGACATTGTGTTATTACAGATTTATTTTATTTAACACACAGACACTGCATATTTAGGCTAACTTCTCTCAAACAGAAAACACTGTTCCATCTTGTGATGTCATGTACCACATGACATCACAAGATGGAACAGTGTTTTCTGGAAGTGCTCCACTGTGTTCTAAAGTCTCTAGACTAAATATATATTCACTAGAATCATTTGGTTAATTTCAGCCCTTGAATTTCAAGTCTCTACTAACCAAAAAGTTAAAGGTAGTTGCTAACTTAAAAACTACCATCACATCACAAGATGGAAGAAGCATTTTGCGTAGATGGAGACTAATTACTCCGAGAATTACTCAGACGTGTGAATGAAACAAAACACATCTTCAGGTGTGATTTAACAACATGACTTAAAGCTCACAAGAGACATACTTTGCGTAATGCGGGACCTTTAAAGCATTTTTTGTCCCATTGTTTAGTTATGCACAGTTATTAAGTACAATTAATGGGGGGGGGGGGGTGGGGGGGGTCCATATAATCATTCAATAATTCAATAATACACAGGATATATGTTATCACACACGTACACACACACACCTTAATCCTGGTTTAGACCTGGTTTAGTAATAGAACTCACCCCATAAGAACACGGTCAGCTCCGTAGTGTGCGATAAATCGCGTGTCCATGTGTATGTGCTCCAGGACATATCCCGAGTCCCGAGGCGAGAGTTCCTTCTTACGTAGCATTAACGTAGCGTACCTATTAACGCGGCTCGCTCACAGCTGATCGGCGAACAGGCACAAACACAACAACGCTGATCGTCATGATTGGCGGGAGCGTGATTGGTGGGTATGCTGCAACATGATTGGAAGCCGGAGCGCAGTTCGGCCTGTGATTGGCTCTTGGAATTGGCCATGATTCATGTAGGTCACCTATTTTGACTTCAAAACGGCGAATTTCGCCAAAAGGTGAGAGATTTAAAATGCCACAAGGGATGGAAGAAGGGATGATTTTGACTATTTTTTCCCCCAGGGGGGATGCCACCCCCCCATCCCCCCTCAACTCCAGTACTGGTAAGCTAACATATTGTTGTGTTATTGTAAAAATGCAATATCCTGGTTGAAACACAGAGGGAAGCAAGATCCCTAAACCAACCAAGATTTTACAGTATGTAGATGTATTACTAAGCAGATAAAAACACGATAATGATGCTTAACGTCACAGATATTGGATTGTACTTGGGATAACTTTTAAAATAAAATTGCAAAAGCTTTCGTAACCGTGTGCCTGGCAGTAAGTCACACAAGCAAAGGTAGCTAATTATAGAGAGCCAGTACATTCACCTTCCCCAGATAGAACTACCTCCACTTTGCGTGAATCAATAAGTCACGTCAACACTACTACTTCTTTTTGTTCTAAATGAGTCATGGGCAAACTGCACCGCCCCCGGCCTACACATTTAAACCGTACCACACACTACACTATAAACAGTGTCCCTCGTGACTCAAAGGCCGGTGACGACACAGCGATCGGTATGCTAATCATATCAAAGAAGTGGGGGAAGCTTCCAGGGCCAGTGACGCATTCTGAGAGGATGTTTGTACCACGGATATTGTCAAATGCACAAAGTAGAGACACAGCTATCTTCAAAAATAGTCAACCAAGCTAGACAGGCACCAGTGGAAATGGGTCTATTTATTTCACCTCATTAGAATTAAATGATCCATCGGCGGGTTACACTGGACCCTGGTTTTAACGATGGGAAAGAGCTCGGGGCCCCTAGATCGGACTTTGATGTGCAGCGTCCGTCAACCGTCCACAACAATTTACTGTCCTCTTTGGCTTCCTGTCGCACACGCCACAGCATCTCGAGCTGTTTATTACAATACTGTACAAGTTAAAATGTACTTTTGTATGACACATTTGTAAATTGGACAGAAATATTGTTAAACTGTGGTAAATATAATATATGTGCAGCTATTTGTTTTTCTTTTTTCCCTCATTGGGCTGGGTGATATTGACACTCTGCTATTTTTTCCCCAGCCAATAACAAGCAGATTCTATTTTTAAATCTCCCAGAAATCCTAAATGGAACTAAATACCTTAGTAGAGGTTCTCCCCGGGTCGCCCAGGCCGTTCTGTGTGTGGAGTTTGCATGTTCTCCCCGTGTCTGGGTGGGTTTCCTCCGGGCACTCCGGTTTCCCCCATCAACCTAAAAATGCTCCAGGTAAAATCCTCCTGAGGTCCTGACCAAACCGAAGCAATAAGATCATGGAGATGGTCCCCGGGCGCAGTAATGTGCTGCTCACTGCTCCTAATAACAGGATGGGTTAAATGCAGAGAAGAATTTCTCCTGTGTGAGATCAGTAAAGTCGCTTCTTCTTCTTCTTGTGGTGCACAAAATGGTAAAGTAAGCAAATGCGTAGAAATTAGGGATGTCAACAATTAATCGACTTACAATTAATTGTCGATCAAGACGTTGGCCGAACAAAATGCATTAATTGTAACTAATCGCTAGAGGGCGCTACTCTGGAATGTGAACACGAGATGTGAACCCACTCGCGAGAAAGACCATAGCGTTACATCATGTGACCCTTTCCTCTCTGGATGTTGCCGTACAACTCACAGTAGAGCCGGACCTAGAACCATAGATTTTTGAAATTATAAAAGCATGTAACTTACATGCTGCCGCGCACCCGCGGTCACGAAACAAGGCAAAGAGCTGCAATTCTGGTTTAGACCTGGTCTAGTCCTGGGCAGGGCTCATTCAACGGCACTGCCATGTCCCGGGACGCAACGCGCACCAACCCCCCGGAGAAGTGCGCATGTGGACACATACACCTGCTAATCATGGTCAAGTTCGTGACAGAGCAGTATGACCGGCGCGAGGCCGCACGTACACCGGGGCTGCGAGCACGGAATCCATCCGCGACGCCCGGACTGCGTACTCTCAGCCCGAGCCACAAACCAGCTGCACAAAACCAGCAAAGAGCGGCACGTGGTGGTTTAATCCTGGTTTAGTCCTGGTCTAGACCTGGTTTAGTTCTGGTCTAGACCTGGTTTAGTTCTGGTTTAGACCTGGTTTAGTTCTGGTCTAGACCTGGTTTAGTCCTGGTCTAGACCTGGTTTAGTCCACGTTTAGTCCTGGTCTAGTCTCTTAGCCAATCAGGACGCAGAACACAATGTTACACTATAAAAAATAAAATAAATCAGTGAACTGCGATAGAGCGAGGGATTACTGTATTTTGTTATTCATCATCAATACATTTGTCTGGTTTTTACTAAGGAATAATTAATTGAGGAATATACAATATAATAATACTATGATATATTTATGACTCAGTGTTATGTTACTATAGCTTATATTCTTAAAGACCCTATTGAAACACTCAAATTCAGGTGAAAAACGCCACTTATCAGTTAGTCGTAAGTCGATCGATAAGGTCAATCAACTATAGATTAATGAATTAATTGATAATTTGCATCCCTAGTAGAAATATTTACTTGCAGCTATTATTTGTGAATATATATTTTTAAAGCAACACTATGTGACCATGTGCATTGTGTTCTGGGCAGCAAATGTGCCACCCCCATGACCCAGAAATGGAAAAAGCAGAAGAAGATGGACAGATGGAGGTCATCTGCATGATTCTATGGAACCACACTCCGGAACATTCTCCATGGAAATAGATGAGTTTTAGTACTGTGTACTGTCCATGAAAAGAAGTAAGAGGTGAAGTTTGTGGAGGTGCAAGCCCGCTCAGTTAGGACACATGTTTTTCTGTCTTCAGTGCGATCCAAAATGACAAAAAAGGCTTTTACTAAAAAGTCACGTGGAGATTTAAATAAATAAAATAAATATAATGCCTACCTTAACCCTACCTTAACCTGGACGTTCAGATAAAAATGCTATTTTGATACACGCCCCCCCTCTGCCCCCTCTCAAATCTTATAAAGCACAGCACTATCTGTATTACAGCATAGGGAAAAAAAGAAGAAAATGCCATGCACGACTAATTTGGAACAACACAGAAGTGAAAAATGAGTAGCTTATATGTCATCACCAACTTGATTCTAATCCCTAATATTAAAGAGCAAATGAACACACAATTTGCGCAGCGCCTGAATAAAGTTTGGGTTGTCCGTTCCAATCAGACGTGGCGGTGCGGAGTGAGAGGTGGCAGCCGGGTTAAAACAGCAGCCCTAGTCATGTGATACTACTGGGTGGCATACGGGTCGGTGCCAGAGCCCCGGTGCTCCCTGCGTAAGTGATTTATTCCATTTTAATGCAGCGTGTTTTCTTTGGAGCTTGATATGTATTTGGTCATGAAACATTAATAGAGTAGAAAACACGGTGAAAAATGAACCGTCTGACGTGTGCATATATATGTGAGCCCCATGCTGTCAGTCAGGCCGGCGCGCAGGGTGGTCCGAACACTGGGCCCTCTCTACTGCCACACACACACACACACACACACAAACAAACAAACACTCACTCATGTACACGTAATGACATACATAACAAAGTATACATAAATATAAGGCCGTATATATGACCATAATGAAGCAATCAAATAACCTCAGACCCTCTTCCTGTCCCAGACCGTGCGCCTAAATACGCCGCCGCAAAAATCCACCGCGAAAGGAGTGGAGATGATTCTTACCACAGGGTGTATTTGGTGAGGAGACATGTTTCACTGGTAACTCTGACGGAGTGGAGCCTCGGCCATGGCAAAAACTGGCATCTGGTCACGCAAATGAGCCTCCTCTAACGCACCGAGTAAAGGAAAGAGCGTTTACTCAATGATATAATATAGAACATATACACTGTAGACATAAAGACATAAAGACATAAAGTTTGTGACAGTCTATGTGGGATTAGAATAGCCCTTTGAATCAATGTTCTGTCTCATTTTTCAGCATTTGTGATCTCAGATTTTACATGAGAAAGGCTTTGTGGAAAGATGTTTTGTTGGGTTGTGTCTCGGAGCTTGTGCAACGTCGTTATTCTAAATTGTACAATAGCTGTCAGGCTGAGAAATGTCTTCTTGACTTTGTTGCTCAAAAGTTCAAGGGGTTTGATTGATTCCAGTAAGCATTATGTCATCGTTTTTGTTTTGTTTTTCCCTCAGTTACAGTTTTGATATTTTTGGAATGGATTACGTTATTACGTTTTATAAGGTAATAAGGCGATTTCGTAACAGCGCAACAACATTTCTAGTGGAACAGCGTGCTTGTCTCCATTTGGATGTTTCGCAGTATGGCATTTCTTAGGAACTATTGCTCAAAAGTACCTTGAATTTTTTTGTATTTATTTATTCTTGTGAGCAGACCTAACATAAGCAAAGTTTCACCTTGTGAGGCCATGTGCTAATACAGACGCTACACATCTCACATCTTGTGGATAATGTCGACCCTGGAATTGCCCCTACACGACATGTTATTGATCACATGGTGGAACAGAGCATTTTGAGCGTTGGAGATGTAGACAGACTAATAATAAAGGGTTACTCAAACTCATGTTGATGTTTTTGAGAAGTGACAACATTATAACATGGCTTAAAACTCAGAAGAGTCATTTTTGTGTAGTACAGGCAGTACTGGAGTTGAGGGGGGATGGGGGAAAAATAGTCAAAATCATCCCTCTTCTAAAACGGGCATCCCTTCTTCCATCCCTTCTTCCATCCCTTGTGGCATTTTATCAATCAGGCATGAAAATCCCTCACCTTTTGGCGAAATTTGCCGTTTTGAAGTCAAAATAGGTGACCTACATGAATCGTGGTCAGTTCCAAGAGCCAATCATAGGCCGAACTGCGCTCCGGCTTCCAATCATGCTGCAGCGTTGTTCTACCGATCGCGCTCCCGCCAATCATGACGATTAGCTCTGTTGTGTTTGTGCCTGTTCGCTGATCAGCTGTGAGCGAGCCCCGTTAATATGTACGCTACGTTAATGCTACGTAAGAAGGAACTCTCGCCTCGGGACTCGGGATATGTCTGTTTCTCCGGAGCGCATACACATGGACACGGGAATTATCGCACACCGCAAACTACAGAGCTGACCGTGTTCTTATGGGGGAGTTATATTATCATATTATTTCTGCATCAAAGGGACATATTAGCTGACAGCAGGGCCGGGACTAAACCGGGACTAAACCGGGACTAAACCAAGACTAAACCAGGTCTGAGCCAAGACTAAACCGGGTCTAAACTGGGTCTAAACCGGGACTAAACCAGGACTAAACCAGGTCTAAACCAGGTCTAAACCAGGTCTGAGCCAAGACTAAACCGGGTCTAAACTGGGTCTAAACCGGGACTAAACCAGGACTAAACCAGGTCTAAACCAGGTCTAAACCAAGACTAAACCGGGTCTAAACTGCGTCTAAACCGGGACTAAACTGGGTCTAAACCGGGTCTAAACCGGGACTAAACCGGGTCTAAACCAGGTCTAAACCGGGACTAAACCAGGACTAAACTGGGTCTAAACCGGGACTAAACCAGGTCTAAACCAGGACTAAACCAGGACTGAGCCAGGACTAAACCAGGACTAAACCGGGACTAAACTGGGTCTAAACCGGGACTAAACCAGGTCTAAACTGGGTCTAAACTGGGACTAAACCGGGACTAAACCAGGTCTAAACTAGGACTAAACCGGGACTAAACCAGGTCTAAACCAGGACTAAACCAGGACTGAGCCAGGACTAAACCAGGTCTAAACTGGGTCTAAACCGGGTCTAAACCGGGACTAAACCAGGTCTAAACTGGGTCTAAACTGGGTCTAAACCAGGACTAAACCAGGACTAAACCAGGACTAAACCAGGTCTAAACTAGGACTAAGCCAGGTCTAAACCAGGACTAAGCCAGGTCTAAACCAGGACTAAACCAGGACTAAACCAGGTCTGTGTGTGTACGTGTGAGATAACATTATATCCTGTGTATTATTGAATTATTGAATGATTATATGGATTTCATTTTACAACTCGACTACTGTGTATAGGACCTTGAAGATATTTATGACTTGATTTTTGTTGGCATATAAAATCACCATTCATAGTTTATCCCTTCCAGAGGATCTTCTTTTGGCAACTCTTTAACCCTACAAAACCATGTGTTCCAATAGTCATGCACTAGTGTTCAGTATGCGGCTTCTTTACGAGATGTACTAGTGATTCACAAAATGCTGTCTGTTTTCAGGCCAGTGAAAATGTGAATGAAGCCATGTCTCGTCAATGATCTACTTTCTTACTAACTGTCCATTCCTCTGCTCTGTCCCACTTTGCCTGACTGTTCCACTGCTGTGTGTATTTCAGCACCACCGTATTTGTGTAAAGCCGGATCTGGGCCAGGGCTCATTTTTGTGGCTGGGTGAGTGTGCATCCCGACGGCTCACAGGCGTCTAGGGGGCCAGCCTCTCCTCCCCACTCCAACTAACCACTGCTTAGTCATTCAAAAGTGGAAAGCTTAGGTTTTCACGATTTATTACAAGTGACAGTTTGTAGACCTGTTGGGGGGACAGATAGATTAAGAGGGGAACGCCTTTCACTTACTTTTGGTGGTATTATTCAGGATAAGTTAAGGTGAGATAGGTTAATCTGGTCTGTGGTTGCCGTAGAGACCCACAGTAATGGCTATTCTGGTACACAGGCTAATTATTGCAAGAGTAAACAAGCAGAAAGTTTGTAAACTCGGCGTACTGACGATCGTATTTATAACCTTAAGGGACCAAAACAGCTCAATCTGTGGGACACTATTACAGCAGTTATTAATATCCATAACATGCTTCTTTGGTGAAAGTGGCCAAAACTTTGGTATTTTTGAATTCCTGGGTTTTGCTATTCCTCATTTGAAGTTCCTTATTCAGGAAGCATGCCTCATCCTCGTACTTACACGCAGCAAACAAATAAAAACTGCACATGGTTTGCAGAAGGTTAACAAGCTGGGGACATTGGTCAGAGGGTGTTTTATTTAGCTCGCCCAAGAGGAAAAATCTTGGATGTTGATGAGCGGGAGCAAGAGAAGGACAGCGACAGAGCACCGGAGACAGCAGCATCCTCTGCCTAGCGCCTCGTCTTTCCCACGGTATTTGGTTTGTTTACAAGGCAGAGTCGGGGACCTGACTCCTGACGACGGCAGGTAGGAGGCAACCAGGCTAGACTCCGGGTCTTCCTGCTGCTTTGGGCTTCACACAGGTCGGCGTGACCAACGGGCTGGAATTTCAATGTCATAACATATCCCTGCTCATGCCTCCAGCTGACGCCAAGGCCTTGTGCTTCCTCTTTGCTGTCTCACTGCAGACCCCCCTTGTTGCCTTTCCCCCTTTGCCATGTCTTCAGCTCTCTGGGGGGGCTACAGTAGCAGTAACCCACCCTCCCCCGGGTCTAATGGTTTCTCCAGTTTGTGCTTTTTTGGCATCTGCATCCGGATGCTGATACCTAAGACAGCAAACCTGACCCCTGTTGACTCCCCTTAACCCCACAGACTTTCAAACCCCTTTTTGCAAACTACAGGCCTCTCTAATTTACAGTGTTTGTGCGTACGAGAATATCTGGGAATGGTTGCCATTCTGAACATGCAGAACACGGCTACAGTGCTGGATTGCATTCACACAATTCACTCAATTTGTACTCCAATCATGATAAAGCATGTACACAACCAGGTCATGCTCAGCTCCAACCCCAAGTGTCTGGAGCAGCTTTGTCACAGAAGAAGGTTACCAGCCCAGAGATAATGCATTTCTTTACAAAACTCCTTCCCCCTCATCTAATACAGACATAAAATAAACTGCCACAGTAAGAGGAGCAGTGACTTGTGTCTTCCATCGCACTGCAGGTATTTAAAAGTAGAAATACCACCGTCTCCTTTAATGCTACTGCGCTTGTAAATAATCTGAGTCTGGGCGCCACTTTGGAGTCCTGGTGTGTGTGTGCTGGGGCTGGAAACAGTAGGAGGTGAGGACAGGAGGTGGGGTAGAAGCGCAGCCATGGGGCATCCAAACTCACTGTTGCATCATCAGAGCAGTCCTGCTTTTAGGCCGTCCTAGCGCAACCGATTGGATCTCCTTTCTTTCCGTTCATTTGGGCTGCTTCTCATGCCATATAGTCTTAACCTTTTTACCTTCAGCTTTATAGTCGGTGTAAAAGGCTTGCCAAAACAAATGCTCGTGAATTTGTCCCATTACATGTATATGAAGCATTTATTTAATCATGTCTGGTCTGCCATTATTAAAACAATATTTACTGGCGAGACAATTGTCTGAGAATGGAAAGTGGCTGGTGGTTTAGACCATGCCTGGCACAGTGGAAAGAGGAGAGCAGGAGTCGTGTAGACATGAGAAAGAGGAGAAAAAGTAGGAGGGCGTGGGGAGGAGACGCCGCTATAAAGACTACAATGTGTGCCACTAAATGCAACTAATGCTCCTGAGGCTTCCAAGTGCACGGAATACTTGGGCCAAACAAGAGCTTGTCTGCTGGTGATGATCATGATTGTGACTCTCAGACCTAACACACCCGTCATGTCCACGTCGAATGTCCGGCCTGGAATCAAATGGCAAGGACAACTGTGTCTAAAGTGTGCACATTCCAGCGTGCCAGCAGCAGCAATCAGAAAGGCCACACAAATACAGTGCGTAATGCTGCGGCGCTACATGAGCTCCGGGCTACAAATGCCAGGAAAACTAAACTTGACCCATGCCCCTGGCCCAGGCCTGAACACAGATACTGATTTCCAGCACATGGGGAAGGCCACCAGTCGAATACTCAAATAGAATACAGTGGTACCTCACCTTACGAATGACCCAACAAACGAAAATTTCAAGTTACGAAACGCCTTCACGGTAAATTTTTGTCTCTAGATACGAATGAAATTTCAAGTTACGAAACGCGAAATCTCAAAAATTCAAATAATGCGCTCAGCCACACATTATACGCTTTTCTCAGACTGGATTTAAACTTTTCTCACATTTGTCTCTGTTTAAACACTCAAACTTTCATAGATTTTCAACAAAACGTATCAATATTGAAGTGTGTGGGGGGGGGGGGGAGAAAACTGCGCGGTCACGTGTGCGCAGCATGACCCGGCGCGGGGCTGCCAGCAGGACTAGACCAAGATCTAAACCTGGACTGGACCAGGACTAAACCTGGACTAAACCAGGACTAAACCAGGACTAGACCAGATGGATTAAAGCGCCGCGTGCGGGTCTATTTCCTGGTTTCTCACGAGTCACAGCTGAGGTGAGCAGCGAGGAGGCAGTCTGAGCGCATGTGAGCGAGAGCCATGCAAGAGCCGTGGCTCCTCTAGACCTCCTCTAGACCTGACCAGGTCTAGACCTGGTCAGGTCTAGGTCTAGAGGAGCCGCGGTGGTCTGGACTAAACCAGGACTAAACCTGGACTAAACCAGGAGGAGCCGCGCTCACATGCGCTCAGACTGCCTGCGGTCCCCGCCCCAGCTGTGACTCGTGAGAAACCAGGAAATAGACCCGCACGCGGCGCTTTAATCCACCTGATCTAGTCCTGGTTTAGTCCTGGTCCAGTCCAGGTTTAGATCTTGGTCTAGTCCTGCTGTCAGCCTCGCGCCGGGTCATGCTGCGCACACGTGTCAGAGCGCAGTTTTCTCCCCCCTCCTGCCCCCCCCCACACTTCACTATTGAAGTTTTGTTGAAAATCTATGAAAGTTTGAGTGTTTAAACGAGAGACAAACGTGAGAAAAGTTTAAATCCAGTCTGAGAAACCAATCAGGACAGAACACAATGTTACACTATAAAAAAAGTTACACTATAAAAAAAAAACCTTGGATCGGGGCCTTGGAACGAATCAGGCTTTTTCCATTGAAATAGCTACTCAACTTACGAAAAATTCACGTTACGAAACCACTTCTGGAACGAATTAATTTCGTAAAGGTGAGGTACTACTGTATTAGCATCCAATGTGGAGAATATACGTCAGACTTGTGTTGTTACAAACGTTATTTGGTTACATAGAATGTCCTCACACATATTGCAGATGTTATGGCAGTTTTATAAGATAAGATAAGATAATCCTTTATTTGTCCCACAATGGGGAAATTATGGCAGTTATGGTAATTTTTTTTTAGAAACCAAATTAGCATACCCAAATATCACAAGTAAATGACAGTAAAGAATGCTTTCTTTTGAAGTTAAGAGCAAAAACTCTTTTTTTTTTGCTGAGTAAAAGAAAATGAAACAGCCAACTGAACATTTCCAAACATTCCATTACGTTTTGCAAATTGCATATGCATACGTTTGTAATCTCATGAATGCCACGATTCTGTTGATCAAAGAGCCATCTCCACTGTGCCCTTCATACTTCTATAATAATATTTGACATTATTTACACAGTAGAACTCCTCTTTTTTGATACTTCCTACTCCTGACAGATGAGCTTCTGAAGAAGCCAAAAGTCAGTTTTCTTACTCCCAAAGTAGCTGGAAACTAACAGATAGATTGACATTTGTCTGCTGCAGTCGTGCCCACACCGTACAGGCTCCCTGTACGCTGGAGGTAGCAGGTGAGTCCCAAATGGTTGGCAGTACCAGTGATGTCCCCTTGCATTACATCCAACTTCTCAGATTCCACTGGCGGGCACGAGTGCGACACAACACAACAATTCTCCATTCATGGCTGCCTGATCCTGGCACCTGCAGGGCAGCGCTGAGGCGAATGAGAGGAAACTAGTGAGGGGCGTTTACTGGTGTCTTTTGGCACCTCTGTGGACACAAAGGTTGAACTGATGAGGCCAATCAGCACACATTTTCATCAAGTGCTGGACAGGAAGCCCTATGATTTATGGAGCAGTTATTTGTAATGAGCGTAGTAGCAAAGTGAAGAGTATGCTGACAGCTTGAGCTACAGGATGTAACAGTCCAGCTTCCAGAAAAACTCCAATGCCAAGAAGAGTCCTTCTGGAGATTTATGTTGATTCCTGGTACATTACTTTGTGTCAATCTGCTCAACAGTGGCTCACATTAATACAGCTGTTTGTCAGCCTCTAGTGGTCACCTGCGACAGAAACCACAATGTGCAAACTTTATTCAAGAGAAAACCTAAAATAATATTATTACAATATGATTTTAATTTGTCATGATCAAACATTGTGAAAAAATGTGCTGATGTAATCTGTTTTATCCAGTCTGTGACATAAAGCATGTTCAATCATTTTGTCAGTGAGAAATTTAGAAAAAAAATCCCTATATTAGATTGGGTATTGTAGGAGCAGAAAATGCAGTCTTCAAAACAGAACTTTAAATGAGTACTGCAGTACATCAGTTCTTGGATGAAAACATGTTATTGATTTTGTGCCTTGTGAAGATCCATGAAACTTGAGCAACACTTTGTGCTGACGCCTGAGCGCGGCCAACACAGCGATTGCACCATTTTGAACACAGTTTCCTCCATCAACTTTCATTCAGAGAACCATTCATCTCCAACACTCATCCCTCCTTCTGTTTCATATTTCGGTGCCACTGTCCCCAGCGGGTTGGTGTCTCGAAGTTCCATCTGTCAGCGCCGTCCAGGGGGGTGACAGAGCGGATGAGGCCCAGGGGAGAGACATCAAACGTGGGATGTTGGCCTGGGCTCGGACCCCCCTCTTCCACCCCTGTCCCATCTCTATTTGAGCTGCTGGCCCCTCCATCTGTCTGCGCATGATTTGGAGCTGGCTGTCGGAGGAGCGAAAGAAAGGCCTCCACCAATGACAAATGACAATCTCAGAATAAACAGGGAGCGCGGGAGGGCAGGGGCGGGGCCACGGAGCTGAATCACTCTTTCATCATCCCTCCGTCTATGTTGCTCTTCTCATTAACCTCTGCTCTTTGCCCTGCTCACGGCGCGGTCGCCTGTCACTCACACAGGCTGCTTTCACTGTTTCCACACTTTATACAGTTGTGCTCGTACAGATTTATGGAAAGGAATGACTGCGATATGTTTTTAGGTTTGGGGTCATTATTTTTTTCCCCCTTTTATTCATAAATCACAATTTTCAATTAAGTTTTATTTTTTCTTGTCACAAAGTTTCAGTCTTAAAAGTGAAATGTGTCATTTTTCTGCTCCGTCACTTGCCTGTCCCCATGGTGGTGTTTTTGCTTTGGAATAATCAGTAGTATGGCATTAAACTCATCTATATCTATGGGGTGTGATGCGACCAAGCTGAGAGAGATAAGTCTGTTCACAGTAAGAATGTATTTTTAGCAATACAAACACATGTACTGACAATAGAAGATACATATGTTAAAGGAGAATTAACCTTTTTTACAATCTGAGCCTTATTTCTGTAATAAAACTCACCCATAGCACTTTGGTGTCATATGGAGTATTTCCGGAGATGTTTTAGTTTAGTGATGTCCGTAATGTGAGTTCTTGGGGCATATTTTTTATTTTTTATTTAAACCTTTATTTAACCAGGGAAATCCCATTGAGATTAAAAACCTCTTTTTCAAGGGAGCCCTGACCTAGAGGCAGCAAAAAGACAATTAAAATACAATTAAAATGACATATAAATTAGTTAAAATTACATATAAATTAGTTAAAACAGGTACAATTTATGGAGGCTGTCTCAAGAGCTCTCAGTCTGGATTTAAAGTCATTCAACGAGATAAATTCCGTTAATTTCCAGTCCTTTTGCAGCTTGTTCCATGTGGAGGGGGCAGAGAAGACAAAAGCCCTTTTTCCCAACTCTGTGCGAACAAACGAAACAGAGAGAAACAACAAATAACACAAACTTTAGCACTTTTCAAATCATAGAAGCTCAATGTCTTAGTCTACACTTTCGTTTGAGTCAAAAGTGGCCTGTAATCTGAGATTTATCCATAGTTTCGAGTAGATGAGGAGGACAGTGCGCATGTGCGGAGTCACAGTTTATTTCGCTCTCAGCTCTCGGGACCCAAACATGAAACGCAAAACTGTAAATTATGGATAAATCTCAGATTACAGGCCACTTTTGACTCAAACGAAATCGTAGACTAAGACATCGAGCTTCTATGATTTGAAAAGTGCTAAAGTTTGTGTTATTTGGAGACCGCAAACATGTGCCCCGAGAACTCACATTATGGAGATCGCAAATCTAAAACATCTCTGGAAGTGCTCCATATGACACCAAAGTGCTATGGGTGAGTAAAACAACTTGTTTTATTACCGAAATAAGGAATGTAAAAAAAAACCGTTAATTCTCCTATAATGACATACTGCATACTGGAATGACGACATTCCAGGCAATAAGAGCATCGCAACGAAGTCGAGCAGGAAGTAGATGCTCAACCATTTGTATGTTAAAGGTCCCATGACATGAAATTTTCACTTTCTGAGGTTTTTGAACGTTAATGTGAGCTCCCCTACCCTGTTTACCCCCCCCCCCCCCCCCCCCCATGGTTAAAAGTTGTGAAATGTCTAAACTGAGCATTTGCGATCCTTTTCTGCGTTACAAAAAATCGGAGCTCAAACGGGCGATTTTGAACAAGGAAACTTATTGACGTCAGATCGAAAAAAGAAATGCAGATGCAGTTCCACCCCCGTCTGTCTGTACTCAGCGTCTCTGTAAATCACGCCCAGAGAGTTTGGACTGTGGAGGAGCTACGCAATGCGAAATGCGTTTTTTTATTTGCCTGGAGGCACGTCCGAGTGTTTCTAGGGTCGGAAGTCCTTTATCTGAGCCTCTGGACCTTTGAACAGCAGTGGTTTAATTTTATTTTCTGTGGAAATGTGTTTATTTTTCAATGGAACGCTTCCCATCTCTCCCCCCGTGCAAAAACACGGAAGTGGGTCACAGAGCGGAGAGTTTGGCCACGCCCCCACCCGCTACTATAGGCCATCTCTTTTCTCCTCATTTGCATTCAAGCAACAACGCCCATAATGGAGTGTTCCAGAGTGACATTTATGACTCTTTCTCATCTTATCTCTGTCTCTCATGCACTGAGTGTTGATTTTGAAGAAGGATTCATTTACAGTATTAGGGAACCATTAAGGAGCCATATAAAAGCATCAACAAGTACCATGTCATGGGACCTTTATCAAAAACATACCTGGAGTTTGTCCTTTATTATTAGTTTGCCCACGTCTCTAAAGCTCAAAATGCTCTCTTCCACCTGGTGATGTCATGTAGTGGTAGTTTTCAAGTTAACAACTCCCTTTTACCATTCCACAGCTGAAATCATCCAAACATTTCTAGTGAAGGTGTGTGGAGTTTACCACATGACATTTTTACCACACCACATGTTTTCTTTTGGCAGAAGAACTTTAAATACGGGTAAATATTCAGGGTTTGTGTGTTAAACTTAAAGGAAAAGTAACGTTTTTTTTACAATCTGAGCCTTCTTTCGCCAATAAAACAAGTAGTTTTACTCACCCATAGCAGTTTGGTGTCAATTGGAGCAGTATCACAGAACTTATGTTGAGCCGTTCTGTTCTACTAATGACCCCGTATCCGTTAGCGTGAGTGCTCGGGGCATTACTTTGCGCTCTCCAAATAACACAAACTTTAGCACTTTTCAAATCACAGAAGATCGCTGTGTCAGCGTAGACTTTTAGTAGATTCCAAAACGGACTGAAACCCGATATCGCAACAGAAAAGTAAAGTTCAGAGCGGTGTTAGCTTCTTTCGGACTAGCGGTGTTTACAAAACAGCTGAGTTCACGCATGCGCACTGTCCTCTCTGATGACGTCATCAAATGAAACTATAGCTGGATATCGGGTTTCAGGCCGTTTTGGAATCCACTAAAAGTCTACGCTGACACAGCGATCTTCTGTGATTTGAAAAGTGCTAAAGTTTGTGTTATTTGGAGAGCGCAAAGTAATGCCCCGAGCACTCACGCTAACGGATACGGGATCATTAGTAGAACAGAACGGCTCAACATAAGTTCTACAAAACTGCTCCAATTGACACCAAACTGCTATGGGTGAGTAAAACTACTTGTTTTATTGCCGAAAGAAGGCTCAGATTGTAAAAAAAACGTTACTTTTCCTTTAAACTGACTGAAACCAAACACAACTCCAGGTATGTTTTTGATGAGAAAACAACATTATAACATAGATCAGACGCCCTCATTTAAATAAACTAACGTACGTATAAACTTCAGTGTCAAACAGTATTCCAGAATGTTCCTCAAAGATTAAGAACATGTGTTGACTAATAAGAAAATTGGCTGTATTACAGGCATTGTATTCTGTATTTGATTTTTTTTGTATTTTCTTAATTTATAGATTGCACCAGATAATTGATAAACCAGTGTAACGTGAGCGTTGAACTTTTTTAGTGTTGAAGGTTTCCAATCCCAATCTACAAGGCAACTTCATCCTTGTTCTTTGCTAAATCAGGGACAGTCAATTGTCACAATATCTTTGGCTAAGGGGCTTCACAGTGGTTCTGCCCTGCTGTCTATTACAAACACATTCTTACCTATGTGCCTAATGATGTGTCATACTGGGTCCCATAACATAACATAAGTCAACATAAACTTCTCCAGGAGCTTCTTTGTTAGGCCCTAAAGTGACGGTTTGGCACATGCTGTCTATCTAATTAAATCAGCTGAGTAGCCTACATGTGGGATGACATTATAAAATACGGCAGTGGCCCCTCCATTTACATCGTATCCTTCCCCCTACTGTCAGTACAGGTTCATATTATGTCCCCATGAGTCACACGCACAAATATTCACAGTGCTTATATGCTGGAGCGATGCTGAAGACACGTTCCCGGCCGTGGAGCACATTACGAGTGTGCATACCAAAGACACAGCCCCTCTCTCTGTGCTCGGCTCTCAGCACTAGCTCAGGCCTGCAGTCAGCGCGCTCAGACCCTGATCCCACACGCGACAGATGCCTCCTCTGCTGCACTGGCATCCGCACTGGCATCTCCTTTACCACCAAAGGCATACTGCTTTATAGAACAGGCCGGGATTAGGGCCCGCTGGAGGAAGCCAGCATGTGCGCTAGCCTTAGCAAGCTCACGGATAAAACAGCATCTCAAATTGAATCAATACCCGCCGTCCACCAGATAATCCTGGCGAGCCCCCATAAAGCAGCAGGCACCAAACGCCTGTCAAAGCTGCAGCCCAGCCCTGCCCTTCATCTTTTTATATCTGCGCCCCCAGTGCCGTGCAGGGGTGCTCAGGTGAGGGCAGCTGCACGGGCCTATAGGCGCGCTGTAAAACGGGGGTACACGCGTTGGCCCAGGTAATCCGTCTGCAGACAGGGCAGCTTTGGACTGCAGAGTTACTGGCAGCTGGAGAAAAGCGGACAGCTGACGTGCGTCCCGGCCTGGCCACAGCACGCCAGACAGGATAAAGAGATATAAGCCGCCTACACCCGTGCTCCATGCTCCCCTCGCCCTCCCGATCCTACACCCATGTCGCCCTAAAGCTCTTTCATCTTCTAACCCAGTGGGTGCTAAAGCAAACTTTCCACTTTGGCTCTGTGGGGGCTGGGCATTGTGGAATGGCACCGAGAGCTGGTGGGTTTGCTCAGCGCCACACCCCTCCACTGTCGGACGGGTTAAGAGCCCAGGGAGGGCTTAGCCGTGTCAACAGGAGGCCATGACATCCATTCTGTAAGATGTCTGTATAAAGCCCGAGCATCAAAGAGCAGCTTTGTCCAAAATGTGTTGTTTTATTATTTGGATATTACCCTGGATGATCTTACAACAGCAGCTCTGAGTTTTGGAATCATTCTTAATACTGTCAATTTATCATTTTCAGTAACATAATTCTGTGGCTATTTATATACAGCTATATTTGTGACATAGTGAAGTGCATCAGTGAAATGCAAAGTTTAGAAGATGCAGGTTCAAATGAGGATTAAGCTATGAATTGTTAGGATTTTGAAGCTGTCAGGAAAACTGAGCAAATCCTATCCCCAGGCCACTGGCTCCACACAGGAATGTGGGGCATCCACTTTAATTGTGCCTTACTCTGGATCCCCATCTCCCAAAATCAAATTTCCCTTTTCTCACCTCTACGTATTCCCTCTGGAGCTTGATGTAACATATTTCAGGTCATATTTAAAAGTCACCGTAGTCTTAGACACAGAGAGTTTGAACGGTTAGATAACTGAAAGCTTCAGAGTCTTACCGACTAGAAAAGACAGCCGGACAGTAAATCAGGGAGACACTTCAAAGCAGCTATGGAGACACACATGCACACAGAGAAAGACAGACGTTCGACTCAAAGAGAGGGATCACTGAGCAATACAAGACAGAGGACAAGACAAACAAACATTATCACGCGAGGATAAGGCCCACTAACAATACGCCGCATAAACAAACTAGCAAAGTAAACAGTATGGCAGTGGTCACACACACACAGCTGTCGTGTGTGCCAGGCCGGCCGCCCGACGCACAGCAGACAGACAAATGGAGTGAGAGATCCCCGTGTGAAAGACAAAGGAGGGTACAGTAGTGGCCGCTGCAGCCAAGGGAGACTTCATTAGTGAGGTCAGTGCCCTGGGGTACTTAGTGTAACACTGGAGGCCTATGCAGTGGCACACCCCCCCACCACGGCCCTGTGCCTAGGTGGATATTGCATCTTTGCGATAACATCTCCCTACATAGGAGGGGGGCCCCAGCATCACAACATAAAGACCCCTGTTTTCGGCAAGTTTGAAATAAGGCTTTGTTCCCCCAAGGCCTCGGTCCCCCTTCCCTCCGCCGCCACCACCTCCTCCTACTCTTTCCTCTTGGGTGGGCCGCAGAGTTTCCAAAAAACTGAGCAACTTGTGTCTGGGGATAGAGCCCCCCTGCAACCCCCCAACCCCAAGCCTGCCGCGCATATACACACATTCAGAGTGGCACATATCTTCCACCGTCCACCGGCCCCATCCTGACAGTGGCGTCCTCTGGCTCTGGGCCACGTCTGTGCGCTGCCGGCTGAGGAGCAGAGCCAGACCTGCTGCTGCTGCTGCTGCTGCTGCTGAGGGAGGAGGGGGGGCGCGGTGGTCTCATCTCACCCCAGGGAGAGCGCAGGGCCCACAGAGGGGCATGTGTGTGCACGTATATATACTATACTGTACAGGCATGGCACTCAGGGGAGCTCGCAGACAGGCTACCTTTACATGCAGCCGTGTCAGCACAGATGCTACACAGTGACTCACTTTGAATGCTCTTATCAATAGTCCGACAAACACTACAGTCATGTGTCCACTCAGCCTGTGGACATCTCAGCATAAACCAATACAAACCACTGTGTGTGCTAACTTCGATTCAGACCAACTTTATTGATCTATAAGGGAAATATTACACAACATTGACTCTTGTTATAAAGCTGTTACCTCATCAAAAACAAACCTGGTGTTGTGTTCAGTTTCATTCACACATGTTTGAGTAACGCTTTATTATTAGTCTATCGCTCCAAAACGCTCTGTTCCACCTGGTGATGTCATGAAGCGGTAAATTAGCAGCTACATTTGACCTTTTGTTGAGTAGAGATGAGCGATTACAGAGCTGCAATGATCCAAATGACATCAAAAGGTGGATTAGAGTGTTTTCTGTGTGAGAAAAGAACTCAAGCTCTCTGAATGAAACAAATCACAACTTCAGGCATGTTTTTGACGAGGAAACATTCTAACATAGAAATCATTGGTTGTTTATCTCAGTACATTTATTCATGGAGAGTTTTCTCCACATTATTATAAGTGGATTGGAAAACCATTGGCACCTTATTTCCCCTCTGAATTGTCCGTGTGCTTATGGGCAAGACAACTTACATTAGTTGCATAAATCGTGGAGTTGCATGTGGAATAACGGCCGCTGTGTACAAGAGTCAAATCATGCCGTGGCTCGGGGGTAAGAGCGGCAGCACTAAACGTCTTTGCCCACTTTCTCCCCCTTACAGGTTCTATTCACGCTTACCGGAAGACGTCCAGAAACATGCGGATGACGACTTCCGGTGTAGTAACCGACGGGCATGTTTGATAAAACCGTGGATTCAGCAGCAGTGGTCTTTACAACTCGCCAAAGCTTTCCATGGGGGACGTGACTCTAATTGCATTTTCAATGTCACTTACAGACAGCTGGTTGTAACTGTGAATCTGCCAAACATAACGGGAACGCTACAGTCTTCTTTTTGTTAACTGCTAGACAAATTCTAATCTACTAACAGGAAATTTAAAGACATGGTACTTCTTGATGCTTTTATATGGCTCCTTAATGGTTCCCTAATACTGTAAATGAATCCTTCTTCAAAATCAACACTCAGTGCATGAGAAACAGAGATAAGATGAGAAAGAGTCATTTTTCTCTCTCTGAACACTCCATTATGGGCGTTGTTGCTTGAATGCAAATGAGGAGAAAAGAGATGGCCTATAGTAGAGGGTGGGGGCGTGGCCAAACTCTCCGCTCTCGGCTGTGCGCTTTGACCCATTTCCGCGAGGGAGATATTTGAAGCGTTCCATTGAAAAATAAACACATTTCCACAGAAAATAAAATTAAACCACTGCTGTTCAAAGGTCCAGAGGCTCAGATAAAGGACTTCCGAGCCTAGAAACACTCGCACGTGCCTCCAGGCAAATAAAAAAACGCATTTCGCATTGCCTAGCGCATTCGCAGTCCAAACTCTCTGGGCGTGATTTACAGAGACGCTGAGTAGACACAGACGGGGGTGGAACTGCATTTTTCGAGCTGACGTCAATAAGTTTCCTTGTTGAGAATCGCCCGTTTGAGCTCTGTTTTTTTCTAACGCAGAAAAGGATCGCAAATGCTCAGTTTAGACATTTCGCAACTTTTAGCCATGGGGGGGGGGCTAAACAGGGTAGGGGAGCTCACATTAATGTTCAAAAACCTCAGAAAGTGAAAATTTCATGCCATGGGACCTTTAAAAAAAAGAGCAAAGAATACAATGGCATCTAGATGAAAAAAAAAACAAAACGGGCCACTCAGTTTTCCTGGAAGTCATCCTCCGCACGTATTCAAACGTCTTCTAGAGCCTGTTGCTTTAACCTGTGTCGTCACAAAAAACACAGGCCAAATCATCTCGGTCTATTCTAATATGAACAGGACGTCCGATAAGTATTGTGAATGGATACGGCTCACTGTTTAGTCTCAGCATCACTTCCTGCTCCATTTCTGACACCAAAAGCTTTGGTCAAGGTCTCGTGGAGGGAGGGGCTGTATAAATATCTCTGTTGTGATGCTAAAAGGGGTTGCCAGGTAGGAAAGACATTTATACCCACATCAGCTGGAGGACTTATCGGACCCTTAAAGCGGATCAATCATTTTCCACTGGCTGGTCCCTTCTCTCCACACTATCCTGGTCACTGGACAACGGCCTTGTGTAAGCAGAGGTTATGTTGTGTATTTGTCTACACGCACATACATGTACGAGAGCGTGCACGTGCTCATGTGTGTGTGTGTGTGTGTGTGTGTGTGTGTGTGTGAGTGTGTGGCTCAGTCAACTACCAACACTGGTGCTTTTCATGTTCATTATCACTTGTTTTATAGTGGAATATTTAAGTCGGGGGGCCTTGGCACGACTGCAGCTATAGTTAGAGAACAAAGGCGAGTGCTGGGGGTGCGGGCTGGGTGTGGCATGCCGGAGCACAGCGGAGAGCTGTTCACTAAGTGTTGTGCCCCACAGTTCATGGAAAGCCAGTGGGGCTGGCCAGGCCGGGCCGTGCAGGCAGACGGAGCTAAATTCAACTCATTCCTGTATTAATGGGAGCTTATGTGCCATTCCAGCTCACTGAAGAGGGTATTAGCCTGAGCCAGACAGCCATGATGCTCCCCGAAATATCCCCTCTCCTGCCTGCTCTCTTCTTTCTATACTGTGTGTTTTGTCTTTCCTTAAGTGTTTGTCTATTTAAGCACAACTGGCAGGTCCACAGTTCATTTGTGCCAATAGAGCGTGATATCAACAAGAGGAAAACTGTCACAACTTTAACAAAATGGTTGGATATTTGGCATTTGTTGTGGTTTTGCTGGAATTGAATGACCAAAAGCTTTTTAACAAATTGTGCCATCAGAGCTGTTTTCAGTGCCAGCTGAAACAGGGCGCGTGGTGGAAAAACCAAGGAATACACCTCAAACTCTTTGTCTGAACACAAACAATGCAGCCGTTTGGCAAAAAGCACAGACCACTTCCACGTGAAGATCAGCCTGAAGAATGTGTTTTGCATTCTTATATTTTATGCTGATCTGATCTGTATCTGCACAGGCAGGATGACGAGGATGAATGGAAGTAGAGACTGGACACTCCTGGGGACACTTACATTGCGTATGTTACTTGTAGTTTGCTCTAATGTTGTAAAGGCTTCATGTTATTAGGTTATTATCAGTGTGCGGCTCCAGTGTGTTCCAAAGGCTTGGCTCACATGGGTGTGTTTAAAAAAAGACAAGTATGCACGCCGACATTCATTGTAGCGCATGTGCCGTGTGCTGGAACGGCCACACCAGTTATTAGCTGGCAGGGATAATTGGACTCTATGTAGGTGGCATGACCCAGCTGTCTGCAGCAGGAAGGCCCAGAGCTGAGTGCGACCTCCACTGCTGACCTTACAAATGCAATACAGCCACCTTTGACCCCACCCACATTAAGGACAGTGCTGTCCTTCTGCAGTGGACCGGCCAATTAGAGCACATTGGTCTTTTTGCATTTCTTTTGTTACAACATGCATCCTGTTGTGTTATTATTTTAAGAGAGAGATATTAGTGAAATGTAGCACTGAAAACTGATGTGCCACTTCCTGCTTGTGTTCTGCCTCAGTAAGTGACCATTGACCGCTGCATGAATAAACAATAGTCAGAGCACATTCCATGAGAGGTGATGGACATGTGATACACGCCATTCTACACTTTATACACACATTTTATAAACTACAAGTAAAACAGCTTAGTCACTATTTCTTGACCTACAGGTATTAAAAGCACTGTAGTCAAATATATATATCTGTATTTTACATACCACCATTTTGATTGGAATTTATTAAGAATTCAGAAAAAACAAAGCATTAAGAACTGGAATTATGTCAAACTGCTCTGAACGGGTTGTGGGTTTACAAGAGTAAATATTTATGTATGTCATTTGTGATCTTTGTTGTCACCATCAGTTTATCTAAGATTATTATTATATTATTAGCCTGTGGCTATGATCTTCCACACAGATCACATGTTCATCCATATGAACTGTCCCCGTTGTCTAAATAATACATAAGTATGAAATAGAAGATGGGAGAAATATGTACTCTGATGTCAGATAAAGTGTGCGGCGTCAAGGCGTCCAGTTTAAATGCAAAGTCTAGGGCGTCCTGTGTTTTTTGCTGCGCTTCTTCAGGCCTAAAGCGCGGCAAGATTCTGGCACCAACGCAGCGGCTCTTGAGTGTTCAGGCATAGATGCTCTGGACGCCTGTCCAGGGCGTCAGTGTCAGAAGTTGACCTCAACCAATCAGGGACTGCTATTCAGTGACATAGCAACGTTATTACCCGGATGATTGAGAAGAAAGAGAAGGACCCGGGAACCAGGGCCAGGAGCCACAAACACCATAAAACAAGAAATCTATACCATATCATTAGCAGAGTATAAATATACACCCCAACCGCTGAGGTTTGATGTAATTAATACACTAAAGCCAATCTCTAGACCGGGAAAAAGAGGCACTCGCAGACTACAGCGGACGCCCTGGACGTGCGTCAAGTATTTTTCCCCCGTTTGTCCTTGGCATCCAAGATGTGCATCTGAACTCAAATGCAAAGGCATCCAAGTAGAGGCATCCAGCGTGTTTTTTGATGTCCCGGTCTGAACGCAGCATAAGAAGGTGCTTTGGTGTTACCTGTGAAAGATTTGGGACTTGGGGCCCATAGTTGAAGCAGCCTGACAGTTACAAGACAAAAGTACAGTCACATTGTTTATGAATGACGCCTGAGCTTGGAGAATTCCCAGTGTTTTTTTTGCAGCTAATTTTCCGTCTTGTGTCCCTCGTGCCTGCATGTCTCCTGTGGGCGTCCATCAGCAGAAGGTCCAGGTAGGGCCCCAGGGGACACATTAGAGACGGCAGATCTGTCAAGACGTCCACAGTGCTCCCTCAGCCTGGCACTAAGCGACAAGAGAGTCTCCTCCTCACCCGCCCGCCACCTCCCCTGCATCACAACACTGCTGCTGACAGACAGCAAAGCCCAGCGGATGCACATGATGCTGCTAGTCTGATCTTGAAGCCCTTGGCAAGAAAAAAAAAAAGAGTTGTACAGCGGGGAGGGGAGTGAGACGATGGTTTCATGTGTAAAGTCGATGGAACTCCTTTGATGGGGCACTGTGTCGGACTGGTGCGTCGGTGTGAAGAAAATATAATGAGCCCATGTGTATAGTGCATATAAGTAAATACAGGTGTGGAGAAGCCAGTGTCCAGTCGACGCAGCGTTAGGCCATTAGTGGAGCTTTGAAGACTTTGCAACTGCGGCAAATTGTGTAATAAACCAGAGGAATTCAACAACAAAGTGATCAGAGGGACAGGGATTAACAATCTGATCCAGAGATGTTTGTTGCCGCTGTGCATTTTTAGCATGCTCTTTCACAGAGGTTTGCAGATGTATTATTGTGTAGCCATGGCGACGTGGAAATCACTGAGCAGCAACATCCAATAAATGATACAAAGGCACAAAACACAACACCATTATCATAGCTAACTGTGAAACTATTTGAGCGCCTTAATCTTTTTTATTATTATTATTATTGAAGTGCACAACAGTTCAAAGAGTGATGTAATTTTAACATCTGTTGTGCATCAGATATTAAAGTCAGGCATTAGCTTGGTGCCCTTTTTGGTGAAGTATTTATATCCACAAAAGGTGTTTAATAAAGCTGGGCAATTAATCAAATTCTAACCAGTTATGTCTAAATGTCAGTGATATGCAGGGGTCTGCTTTTTCCTCCTTTCATTTTTATTTATACATATACGTACGACCTATTGTTCATCCATGAGTGAGTGTTTTTAAACTAGAGGTCTAGAGTTGTGTTGGGAGCAGAGTTCAAGCTTTCTATAATTTATAATTATTTCATTTATAATGAATTATAATTAGGTTGTATATTACGCAAAACTGACTCTTGTGAGCTTCAAGTCATGTCAGAATGTTGTTTCTTCATCAAAAACATACCCATTCACACATTCACACACAGGTCTGAGTAATTAATTTATTATTATTATTATTAGTCTGTCCACATCTCCAAAGCTCAAAATGCTCTGTTCCACCTTGTGATGTCATGAAGCGGTAGTTTTCAAGTTAATAGCGACTTTTTACCTTCAATCATCCAAATGATTCTAGTGAAGGTGTATGGTGTTTAAAAACAAAGTGGAGCACTTCCTGTGTTACCACATGATGACATCACAAGGTTGAACAGTGTTGAGAAGAATCTAAACATGCAGGATTTGTGTGTTCAAATTGTGTGAATGAAACAAAAACATGAGGAAAGAACATTATACCAAATATAAGAAAATAGTGTAATATGGACCCTACAGTGTACCTCACCTTATGAATGACCCAACAAACAAACAATTCAAGTTACGAAACGCCTTCACGTTAAATTTTGGTCTCTAGATAAGAAAGAAAATTCAAGTTATGAAACGCGAAATCTCAAAAATTCAAATAATGCGCTCAGCCACACACATTATACGCTTTTCTCAGACTGGATTTAAACTTTTCTCACATTTGCCTCTCGTTTAAACACTCAAACTTTCATAGATTTTCAACAAAATTATTAATAGTGAAGTGTGGGGGGAAGGGGGAGGGGGGAGACAACTGCGCTCTGACACGTGTGATAGCGCAGCATGACCCGGCGCAGGGCCGACAGCAGGTCTAGACCTGGACTAAACCAGGACTAAACCTGGACTAGACCTGGACTAGACCAGGACTAAACCAGGACTAGACCAGGACTAAACCAGGACTGGACCAGGACTGGACCAGGACTAAACCTGGACTGGACCAGAACTGGACCAGGACTAAACCTGGACTAAACCAGGACTAAACCTGGACTAAACCTGGACTAAACCAGGACTAGACCAGGACTGGACCAGGACTAAACCTGGACTAAACCAGGACTGGACCAGGATTAAACCTGGACTAAACCAGG
>JAVJIX010000097.1:2897500-2910000 GCA_036785185.1 Paratrypauchen microcephalus
CCAGGTAGAATCCATGATAAAAGAAGAAATTCAATTTGTCAACTGGACAAAGTTTGTTTGGTGGAAAACGTTTTGCCGCTCATCCGAGAGGCTTCATCAGTTCTGGTTAGAGTGCTGGTAAGACCCTGCTTATATCTCGCTGCAGGGAGGAGCTAACTACACTGCAATTTTTCCGAAACTATCTCACCTATTGGTTTCTGTCTTTTGTTTCTCTGGCTTCTAGGTTTAGCATACCTATTCATCCCTACAACGACTGTTTTTCACACCTCTGGCCCTGACCTGGCTCTAGCCCTATTGTTTCTTTTGTTTGTTTTGATCTAGGTTTAAGAATGGAATTATAAATGGGAGACAAATTATGTCTGACTCCACCATTTCTGTTTAATGACGGATTCTCTTTTTTGACAAAAATAGCCTCTTTAACTCCTCCTCTCAAACCAGTTCTTTTCCCTGGCTAAGATCTGAACCTCACTGTCCTCAAAAGAATGGCCCGTGACTTCTAGGTGAAGATGTACGGCAGATGACGGTCCACTCTGGCACGCCCGCCTGTGTTGGTACATCCTCTTGTGAAGTGGCTGTTTGGTTTCTCCAGTGTACCAGCACTCTAACCAGAACTGACGAAGCCTCTCGGATGAGCGGCGAAACGTTTTCCACCAAACAAACTTTGTCCAGTTGACAAATTGAATTTCTTCTTTTATCATTTATGTCCAGACTGAAATAAGGCTAAAAAATAGGCTAACAACACCTGAAGACAGGATAATAACAACAGGCAGATAGTTTGAGCCACACACAGGCACCTCATTTACCACGTCTGCCAAAACCAAAAGAGAAGAACTAATAAAACCTCTCCACAAGCTGTAATAATGCTCAGTGAAAATGTTGGTTTGTACTGACAAAGATACTCTTCAAAGCACCTAGTTTAGGAGCGAAAAATCATTTACTAACTAACTTATATTTACTAATGAAAGTTTTTTTTTGTTTTTTTGTTTTTTTATTCCATACACAGTCCAAGAGCTCTTCCTGTCAGAACATGACAGGAAGAGGTTTATGACTCAGACAGAACTGTAATTACATAAACATAAAACAGGAAACATGACATTTTGTGTTTTTGATGGAAAAACCCGTAAAAAAAAAAATACTTGAGCTTCATCTGATCTCTCTTATTTTCATGGGCCTTTTCTGATCCAGTGACATTTCTTTTAAAATGGATTAATCAATTAGCAAAGTATCCATTAGCGGCTTTACCCATCATCATAATCATAATAAAACTCATTCACAGTCATATTACTGCCTTATACTGTTGTTTGAATAAAGTCATTCATTACATGGACTAAGGGAGTGTAACGTCGAGCACAGTGTTGGGCTCAGTGGAATAAAGCTCAGGAGGCCGGTGGTTATAGGAGCAAATTTGGAGCCAAGTTCAGGAAGAGGAATTGATTTACAGCCAAAATATCAAAATGAAAACACCACGATCATGTAGAGTGGGTTAATGCAAACATTTTAAGACCGAAATGCTCACCGCAGCAGTTCCAGAGAGAGAGGGGTGACAATTTTTCAACGTGAAATCGATCGGAGGCGACGATGATGGAGCCAGAAGCGCCCCGTGCTCACTTCCTGTTTGGAACGCAGCAGCTAGCGTTAGCAATGGGCTAAACTGACACTTAGCCCAAGACTTATACACCCAAAACTACCACTACGGATGCACGATTTCTCACATGTCTCTCTCGTTTAAACACTCAAACCTTCGTAGATTTTCAACAAAATGTATCAATAGTGAAGCGTGGGGGGGGCTGCGAGCACGAGACCCGTGCCCAAATGTGGACTAAACCAAGTCTAGACCAGGTCTAAACAAGGTCTAAACCTGGATTGGACCAGGACTAGACCAGGTCTAAACCAGGATTAAACCACGGCGTGCGGCTCTTTGCCTGGTTTCGTGCGGCGTGGACGCGGTCCCGAGGGGAGGGGATGTGCCTCCTCCTCAGGACGGCGTCCACGGTCCTGAGGAAGAGGCACACAGTCTGAGCACATCAAACCTGGACATGAATGAACGCAAGAGCCGCAACAAACCAGGCAAAGAGCCGCACGCCGTGGTTTAATCCTGGTTTAGACCTGGTCCAGTCCAGGTTTAGTCCAGATTTAGTCCTGGTCCAGTCCAGGTTTAGACCTTGTTTAGACCTGGTCTAGACCTGGTTTAGTCCGCATTTAGTCCTGGTCTAGTTCCAGTTTGGTCCCGGTAAAATGTTCACATCGGTGCATCCCTCACTACCACTACAGTAATGGAGAGCTTTCTTTCGGTAACAACATCAAAACCTCCACGAAATGATCCAAAAAAAACAAAAACAGACTTGTCATGTGTTCTCTAATATCGACTGTAATCCAGCCACAAAACAAAACCTCTGCCCGCCACTACACCACGACTCCACACAAACACTGATTTTCTGTGGCACATGAAACCCCATTTAAGCTCACGTTTGACCATAATTTACAGTAAAAAATAAACTTGCCGCAGTACCTTTACTGTTGGGCAAACATGACAAGCCTAAATTAGCCCCCGCTATATTTATCCCTGCGTTTATGTTTGACTTTTAAACCCCAAAATCGTTGGCGCTACCAGAGGAAGCCATTCTCACGCTCCCACACGCGCGACAAAGACGAGGCAGCTTTGTGCGGGTCATCCATGGGTGAGTGAGAGCTGCGGTGGACGCACACATCAATTTGAAGGAAATTGCTTGCCCCATTATTGGAAAGTGTTACCGGAATGTCAATTAAAGGGGTGGAAGTTTTTAACCTTGTGCCGCACAAATAAACACAGCGGCCTGGGTCTTCACTCACTCACCCGACTCTTACTGAAGGCAACGTCAGCCACAGAGAAGAAGCCACAAGACCTGGTCCTCTCACAGACAGTCTGGAGTCCCTTTGTGCCTGAAGGCCTTCAAGTACGGAAGGCCACAGAGGCCATATTCATTAGCAATATTTTTTCTTCCCTGTTATCCCGAGATAACGAGATAATCAATTTGTGATGTCGAGAAAACAAAACAGTTATTCCACGATCTCGAGAAAACAACTGAAACGTCTACGGCCACGTTGTGCCAGTTTGACTTCAGAGCTTTCTCATTCTGAACAGACGCGTTTTTGGTCATTGGAATGTCTGGAATAATAATTGATGAGCTGATAAGGCAATATATTGATCAGGGGTTGACACGGGGGGAGATTGCATTACGTCTTTTAATTCAGGATGATTTCCAGATTAGTCGGCGGCGCCTCCGCAGAAGACTGACCCGGCTTCATCTTTAACGACGGAGATACAGTGATCGTTTTCTCGAGATCACGTAATAACAGTTTTGTGCAGTTTTGTGCAGCTCACATTAACGTTCAACCTCAGAAAGTGAAAATTTCATGCCATGGGACCTTTAATACATTTTGTTGAAAATGTATCAAAGTTTGAGTGTTTAAAGAGAGAGAAATGTAAGAAAATGTTAATAACAGTCTGAGAAAGGTGTATAATGTGGTGAGGCGTTTACTGCCTTAAAACATGTTGAATAACTGTAAAATATAAAGTTGTCCTACTTCGCGGATTTCGCTTATTGCGGGTTATTTCTGGAACTTAACCCCCGCGATAAACGAGGGATTAGTGTACACGGCTTTATTTGTGGTGAAAACATTTCTTGTGTCCCAAATATCAGTTATTAGTGTAACACCAGTGTAAGGAAGATCCCATTTTGTTTGCGAATTGGGCTTTGATGTAAAGGAAGTACTTTTTTTTTTATTATTATTTAATAGGATGTCAAATTGAACCCTAGATAAATATTTGTTTCTTTTTATTTGCCTTGTGGTCTTACATGTGTTTGGATATACTGTACAATCAAAGTGAAGCCAAACCACTGATTAACTTATTATTATCTCATGTCAAAGGTGTTTATTTCAGCAGCTTTGGGCATGGAGCAGGCTGCACTTCTTAAGAGCAAAGAGTAAAGTCAAAGTTTTTTGTCTTATTTCCCTCCTGTCCTTTCACGTTTTATATTGTTCTGAGCTTTTGTGTTCAGCAGAAGTTTTATGGACGACATCCTTATGTGTCTAGTTAAAATGACACAGTATTTGTCTTTTCACAAATGGCAGTGTGACCATAGACGGTATAAAGAAGTGTGACATCACCCATAACACTCGGCTCCAGTCAAATGAAGCTCACCGAGGGTAGCAGTTATGCAGCGAATTTGGAGTTCTGTATTAGGAACAGGAATAGATGTATGGACAAAATAGATTTTAAGACCAGGATGAGGAGCCTGCTAGCAGTCACTGGAGCCGGAAGCACATCCATGCTCACTTCTTGCTCCCAGTTCAACTTTCACCTCACGATGGAAGGGCATCTGGTGTTGGGATATGACAAAGCGCACCTCCAAATGACTCAGCGCTTACTGAATGTTAAAACAACAGCTCCTCCATGACTGAGCGACGACATTTGTCATTTTCAGTACCTCAGGAGGCGGTGAGTCCATGAAGTTACCGTCCATCAATAGTGCAATGAATGAAAGAGTAGAAGAAGAGAGGAGGAGTGGACTCGTTAATCCATTATAAGAGCTCCCATGTCGATAAAAACAAAGCACTCGAGGAAGAAACGGCGAAGAGCCATTCTCAATCTACATAGTTAATGAACGTCGGTTACTACTGGCGACCGAAGAAGACGTGCAAACATTCCCATGACGCTTTCTAATACAAGCTAGTTTAAAGTGGATCAAAACGATACACTTGGACAAAAAAGTCGAATTTTGGAAGTTTAGAGGCAGTTAGAATAGAAGTCAGTAGATAATTCAAATTTCTATGGATAATAAAAGTTATGAATTAGTCCACTAAGATATGGCTTGGCTGCACAGTTGTGGAGTCATGACAGGATGAAGAAGTTAGAAGAAACCTGAACGCTGCTCGTCACACCGGGACGATACAGGGAGAGATGCTGCCCCCATGTGGACACTGTGTGAGGGCAGTGAAGGATTCATCACAGAATGTGTATGAAGTAAGAAAGGACATGTCCTGTGGGTTTTATTTTTGAGGGTTTTTACATTTGTTATCTTTTTTGGAATTAGAAAATACATACACAAGTAAACGTGGTAATAGTAGCCTGGTAAAGTCACTGTAATTGACACAGTATTTGCTATTCTACTGTATATTAAAGCTCATATGAAGCTATTTTCTGATCTGTGATATGTTTAGTTTCATTCACACATGTTTAAAACACAAACTAAACTAAGCTAAGTCTTCTCTCAAACAGAAAACACTTTGTGATGAGATGTCATGTGCTAATACAGGAAGTGCCCTTCACTAAAATCCTTTGGATAGTTTCTAAACTAAACTAAAGGTAAACAGTGGCTGTTGAAAACTACCACCACACGATACCACAATATGGAACAGAGAGTTTTGACTTTTGGGGATACAGACAGCCCAATAATGCAGCATTATTCAAACATGTGTGATTGTAACAAAACACAATTCAAAGTATGTTTTTGAGGAGGTAAGAACATTCTAACGTGGCTTAAGGCTCACAAGAATACATTTTGCATAATATAGGACCCTTCATAGCACAATAGCATACCTTATGTAGACATTGCAACTTTGACATTTTTACTTATAACTGACTTATTTTACAGACATGATATAAAAAATGGAATGTGAATGTTGCAATTGTTGATGCCAAAATTACTGTTTGTTACTATGACAATGAATGAATGTTTCATAATGTTATAATATATATATATATATATATATATATATATATATATATATATATATATATATATATATATATATATATATATATATATATATATATATATATATATATATCCTCCTGAGACCTGCCCATTCATTTGTGTCCTTTATAGAGGACATCAGTTAACCAGGCTGTGTTTTAAGTGTTTTGAGACTCTAGTTTGTGGCTGCACTTTAAATATTTAAATACATACTCAAATAAATATATATTAAAAATAAATAAATAAATAAATAAATAACTGTAGAAGCTTGTCAGAGATGTTGGAAAAAATTGTTTTTGTTAGATTGTTAACTTCATGTGGATTTAACACAATTTAAAATCATAATAATTTAGATACACTTTTTTTTCTTCAGGTCCCAGGAGGATATATAATATAATATAATAAATAAAATATAATATATATAATGTTATATTTATAATATAATATAATATATTATAATGTTATATTTATAGTATAATATAATGTATATATATAATAATTATAATGTAATGTTATATTTGTGTAGAACCCTGTGAATGAAACAAAACACAACTCCAGGTATGTTTTTGATGAAGTAACATTTTAACACGGCTTAAAGCGCACAAGAGTTAATTTGGCATTATATAGAAACCTTAAAACACAGCACACTGAAAATATAACTGTGTAACAAGAGTAAAAGAATAGCTTTAGGACTTAGCCTAGTCCTTTTTTTTGTTTTTTTACATCTTTAGCAGATTGTTGTACCATGTGGGCTATGCAAGTACACATTTTACTTAAAGATCCCATGACATGGTACTTCTTGATGCTTTTATATGGCTCCTTAATGGTTCCCTAATACTGTAAATGAATCCTTCTTCAAAATCAACACTCATGATATCTCTCATGCATGAGAGAGCCTCATGAAGACAGTCAGAGTCATAAATATGTCTCTGAAACACTTTATTCTGGGCGTTGTTGCTTGAATGCAAATGAGGAGGACAGAGACAGGCCAGAGCAGCGGGTGGGGGTGTGGCCAAATACCCCGCTGTTTCCTGGATTAGAGGTGCGCTGTGCGCTGTCACCCACTTTCGCGTTTAAGCGCAGAGGAAGATATGAGACGCTTTCCATTAAAAAACACATTTCCACAGAAAATAAAATGAAACCACTGCTGTTTCAGAGGTTCGGAGGCTCGGATAAAGGACATCCGAGCCTGGAAACACTCTCACGTGTCTCCAGGCAAATAAAAAACGCATCTCGTATTTCGTAGCTCGTTTGCGGTCCAAACTCTCTGGGCGTGATTTCCAGAGACGGTGGGTAGACATCCAGAGGGGGGTGGAAACCTTTCCGCGAGTGTGACGTCAGAAAGTTCCCTTGTTCAGAATCGCCCGTTTGGGCTGTCTTTTTTTCAAACGCGGGAAAGGATCGCAAATGCTCAGTTTACACATTTCGGAACTTTTAGCCACAAGGAGGGGAGCTAAACAGGGTAGGAGAGCTCACATTAACGTTCAAAAACCTCAGAAAGTGAAAATTTCATGCCATGGGACCTTTAAACTAACACCATGTGCCACAAATTCTTCACAGAGGATATAAATTAGCTTCAGTAAACTGCCAAATCTGTTAAACCCAAGGCTGACAACAAGATTTGCCATAACAACAACTTCCCTTCTTCATTCTTGCTAAAAATCAACCTTCATAAAGAATAGTTTAAATCTAATTAATCAGGTGTCATTGTTTTCGTTGCATTACCAAAAAGGGCGCGACTGAACAAAAAAATCATGTTTCGAAACACTAACTCCACAACAGCATTTCTCATTAGCATGCCGTAGCATCAGAGTAATTAGCGGCTAATTAGCGTGCTAATGCTGTAGCGGCTCTTGTAAACCCTGTTTGATTGAGGGGCCAGGGCGATTATAGGCAATTGTACTCACAAAAACGCTCGCGGCCACTCCATCCATCTCACTGTACCACCTGTCATCTGTGGCCTTTCAAAACGATACGCTCGAACACAGAACTTGTAGCGCGCTAACATCCCACAGCACCAGGGCGGGCGTGTTTACACCACTCTGAGCACCTTTAGGTCCACTTCACCTTTAGAGGCAGACACAAAACGATACTTGATAGAGCTGTTAAAATGTCAGAAATACAATACGGGTTTTAATGACTGTAGCTGTGCCGCCGCGGACCTTAGGTAGACATACACCCTGACATAGCCTACAGAAGAGATAGCCACACTGCCACTATAAAACCAAAATATGTAATTAGTTTCATTTTAGTTTTGGATGCTCTGAGCCTCCCCTTGCTCCCTGCACTAACTCGCTCCCCCTTCAGAGCGCTATCAGGACTCGATGAGCATGCAAACTGAAACTATTGCACATAGCAAGAGATTTATCCATAGTTTCGAGTAGATGAGGACGCCAGTGCGCATGTGCGGACTGTGCTCTCAGCTCCCGGGACCCAAACATGAAACGCAAAGCTGAAAACTATGGATAAATCTCGGATTACAGGCCACTTTTGCTTCAAACGAAATCTTACATTAAGACATCGGGCTTCTATGATTTGAAAAGTGCTAAAGTTTGTGTTATTTGGACACCGCAAAGTAATGCCCCGAGTACTCACGCTAACGGATACGCTACAACATAACTTTCTTCAAACAGCTCCAAATGACACGAACGTGATATGGGTGAGTCAAACGACTTGTTTTATTACCGAAAGAAGGCTCAGATTGTAAAATAACGTTACTTTTCCTTTAACTGCTCCACCTTTTACCTTTAGGTCAGCAGAGCTTAACAACTGCAGATCTTAAATTACCCAAATGATTTTAGTGAAGGCGTATGGAGTTTGAAAACACAGTGGAGCACTTCCTGTATTACCATATGACATCATGTTTTCAATTTGAGAGAAGAAGTCAACCTAACTATGTAGGGTTTGTGTGTTAAAAAATCAAAACACAACAAACACAACTCCAGGAATGTTTTTTGATGTTTTTTGAAGAGGAAACAACATTATAAGAGAAAATAGCTCGATCTGGGCTCTTTAAACATTATCTTAAACAGACAGACACCGCCCCCACAGGATTTATATGGACTTTATTTGTTATGATTTTTTTTTTTGCACGTTTCCTGCTGGCGCTCTGCCCTCACCACACCAGGAGACACTGATAAATGTGTTTGTGGAGGTAGAAGCCCTGGCTTAGCTACAGAGGAGCAATTTTGTACCTGTCCAGCTTTGAGATCTCAGAGAAGACAAACCTTGTATAAATATTGGAACACAAGAAAAGAAAAAATGCTTTTGTAAATTCCCTTAAGCCACGGGTGTCAAACACGCGGCCCGGAGGCCAGATCCGGCCCTCCAAGACCTTCAATCTGGCCCTCGGTTGATTTTCTATTAAAATATTTTAATTTAATTTAACATTTCTATTAAAATATTGGTATTTCTGCGTCTCTTTTCTGTGCAGTTTAGCATAGCAGCGTCTCCAGCGCCTCTGTGCGTGGCCCCTCCCACCAGAGCAGCACAAATGAAGACTCGCCCCTTTCCAAACGCTCTTAAAGGAGCATCATTTTGACAGTTGACCGTGACACCCTCATCAGCAAAATGTCAAAAATGAGAAAAGTGGACGCCGAGTGCAGGATTTTCCAAGAAAAACTGACTAATTCCTATTTGTTGACGGAGGTGAATGGGAAACCTGTACGCTCGGTGTGTTTGCAACAAGTGGAGGTGCTCAAGGAATATAATCTTAAATATAATATAATCTTAAACGCCACTACGAGACATTTCGAACAATACAATAACTCCTTGGTTTAGTCCTGTTTTAGTCCTTGGTTTAGTCCTGGTTTAGTCCTGGTTTAGACCTGTTTTAGACCTGGTTTAGTCCTGGTTTAGTCCTGGTTTAGACCTGGTTTAGTCTTGGTTTAGACCTGGTTTAGACCTGGTTTAGTCTTGGTTTAGACCTGGTTTAGTCCTAGTTTAGACCTGGTTTAGTCCTGGTTTAGTCCTGGTTTAGACCTGGTTTAGTCCTGGTTTAGACCTGGTTTAGACCTGGTTTAGTCCTGGTTTAGTCCTGGTTTAGACATGGTTTAGTCCTAGTTTAGACCTGGTTTAGACCTGGTTTAGTCCTGGTTTAGACCTGGTTTAGTCCTGGTTTAGTCCTGGTTTAGACCTGGTTTAGACCTGGTTTAGTCCTATTTTAATCCTTGGTTTAGTCCTAACCCTAACACACACCGTAGCCCTGGTTCAGACCTGGTTTAGACCTGGTTTAGACCTGGTTTAGACCTGTTTTAGACCTGGTTTAGTCCTGGTTTAGACCTGGTTTAGTCTAGGTTTAAACCTGGTTTAGACCTGGTTTAGTCCTGGTTTAGACCTGTTTTAGACCTGGTTTAGTCTTGGTTTAGACCTGGTTTAGACCTGGTTTAGTCTAGGTTTAGACCTGGTTTAGACCTGGTTTAGTCCTGGTTTAGACCTGTTTTAGACCTGGTTTAGTCTTGGTTTAGACCTGGTTTAGTCCTGTTTAGTCCTGGTTTAGACATGGTTTAGTCCTGGTTTAGTCCTGGTTTAGACCTGGTTTAGTCCTAGTTTAGACCTGGTTTAGTCCTGGTTTAGTCCTGGTTTAGACCTGGTTTAGACCTGGTTTAGTCTTGGTTTAGGCCTGGTTTAGGCCTGGTTTAGACCTGGTTTAGTCTTGGTTTAGACCTGGTTTAGTCCTGTTTAGTCCTGGTTTAGACATGGTTTAGTCCTGGTTTAGTCCTGGTTTAGTCCTGGTTTAGACCTGGTTTAGTCCTGGTTTAGTCCTGGTTTAGACCTGGTTTAGTCCTAGTTTAGACCTGGTTTAGTCCTAGTTTAGACCTGGTTTAGTCCTGGTTTAGTCCTGGTTTAGTCCTGGTTTAGACCTGGTTTAGACCTGGTTTAGTCCTGGTTTAGTCCTGGTTTAGTCCTGGTTTAGTCCTGGTTTAGACCTGGTTTAGTCCTGGTTTAGGCCTGGTTTAGACCTGGTTTAGACCTGGTTTAGTCCTGGTTTAGTCCTGGTTTAGTCCTGGTTTAGTCCTGGTTTAGACCTGGTTTAGACCTGGTTTAGTCCTGGTTTAGGCCTGGTTTAGACCTGGTTTAGACCTGGTTTAGTCCTGGTTTAGACCTGGTTTAGACCTGGTTTAGTCCTGGTTTAGTCCTGGTTTAGTCCTGGTTTAGTCCTGGTTTAGACCTGGTTTAGACCTGGTTTAGTCCTGGTTTAGACCTGGTTTAGTCCTGGTTTAGTCCTGGTTTAGACCTGGTTTAGTCCTAGTTTAGACCTGGTTTAGTCCTAGTTTAGACCTGGTTTAGTCCTGGTTTAGTCCTGGTTTAGTCCTGGTTCAGACCTGGTTTAGACCTGGTTTAGTCCTGGTTTAGTCCTGGTTTAGTCCTGGTTTAGACCTGGTTTAGACCTGGTTTAGTCCTGGTTTAGGCCTGGTTTAGACCTGGTTTAGACCTGGTTTAGTCCTGGTTTAGACCTGGTTTAGACCTGGTTTAGTCCTGGTTTAGTCCTGGTTTAGTCCTGGTTTAGTCCTGGTTTAGACCTGGTTTAGACCTGGTTTAGTCCTGGTTTAGACCTGGTTTAGTCCTGCAGTCTGTAACAGATTTGTGTTTCTCTGCACAAATATTTGGACTTGTTGTTTTTGAGGTATATTTGCCATGAGTTTTCTGATCTGGCCCCTTTGGGGATCAAAGTCGGTCGGATACGGCCCCCGGACCAGAATGAGTTTGACACTCCTGCCTTAAGCCTTCCATCTCCGCTTGACTTTTCATTTACGCTGTACACAGTGCCCTCTAGTGGGGAAGACACAAAACACATTATTCAAACAGTTTTTGTGTTTTCCTGCTTCCTTTTTGCATTGAAATTCAAGTGCGATGCTCAATGACATCTGAGACTGCCTCACAGGAAGATATATCCAGCAACAAAAACACCCGTGATTCACTGCTGCTGTTTGAACAATAGAAATTCAGCAGACGAGAAGCAAACATTAGCTGTAAACTAGCCTGGTGACAACAGTGTAAAACATTAGCTACATGAGACTGTTTTTTTTTATTCTTTCATCCTTTGAGACAACAGCCAGACCACTTTTTTAGCCATCACAAGCAGTCGAGTTTGAAAACAACATTTTGCTTTCTACCAAATTAAGGCTGGTTGATTTTTTCCCCCTGATATTGATATAAACAATAGAGTCTTTCAATCACCGCCATTTAAAAGGTCCATATTATGCTATTTTCTGATCTATGTTCTAATGTTTCCTCATCAGAAACAGACCTGGAGTTGTGTTCCATTCACACGTTTAATACACAAATCCTTTAAGGCTGAGTTCTTCTCTCAAACAGAAGACGCTGTTTCATTTTGTGATCTCATATGGTATTACAGGAAGTGCTCCACTGGGTTTCTAAACTCCATACACCTTCCATCCTTTAGATGATTTAGACCAGGGGTGGTTTAGACCTGGTTTAGTCCTGGTTTAGTCCTGGTTTAGACCTGGTTTAGTCTTGGTTTAGTCCTGGTTTAGTCCTGGTTTAGTCCTGGTTTAGACCTGGTTTAGACCTGGTTTAGTCCTGGTTTAGACCTGGTTTAGTCTTGGTTTAGTCTTGGTTTAGACCTGGTTTAGTCTTGGTTTAGGCTTAGTTTAGACCTGGTTTAGTCCTGGTTTAGACCTGGTTTAGTCTTGGTTTAGTCCTGGTTTAGACCTGGTTTAGTCTTGGTTTAGTCTTGGTTTAGACCTGGTTTAGTCCTGGTTTAGACCTGGTTTAGTCCTGGTTTAGTCCTGGTTTAGT
>JAVJIX010000097.1:2915000-3002500 GCA_036785185.1 Paratrypauchen microcephalus
TAAAGGTCCCATGGCATGAAATTTTCACTTTCTGAGGTTTTTGAACGTTAATGTGAGCTCCCCTACCCTGTTTAGCCCCCCCCCCATGGCTAAAAGTTGCGAAATGTCTAAACTGAGCATTTGTGATCCTTTTCTGCGTTACAAAAAATCGGAGCTCAAACGGGCGATTTTGAACAAGGCACCTTATTGACGTCAGCTCGAAAAAAGAAATGCAAATGCAGTTCCACCCCCGTCTGTCTGTACTCAGCGTCTCTGTAAATCACGCCCAGAGAGTTTGGACTGCGAATGCGCTAGGCAATGTGAAATGCGTATTTTTAGTTGCCTGGAGGCACGTCCCAGTGTTTCTAGGCTCGGAAGTCCTTTATCTGAGCCTCTGGACCTTTGAACAGCAGTGGTTTAATTTGATTTTCTGTGGAAATGTGTTTATTTTTCAATGGAACGCTTCTCATCTCTCCCTCCGTGCAAAAACACGGAAGTGGGTCAGAGCGCACAGCTGAGAGCGGAGAGTTTGGCCACGCCCCCACCCTCTACTATAGGCCATCTCTGTCCTCCTCATTTGCATTCAAACAACAACGCCCATAATGGAGTGTTCCAGAGTGACATTTATGACTCTTTCTCATCTTATCTCTGTTTCTCATGCACTGAGTGTTGATTTTGAAGAAGGATTCATTTACAGTATTAGGGAACCATTAAGGAGCCATATAAAAGCATCAAGAAGTACCATGTCATGGGATCTTTAAAAGTGATGATATTTGGTAATTATAAATGCAATCCTGAATTATAAATAATCACTGATGGTGCACAAATTGAAAATGTATCTGAAAATAAATTCCTCAGAGTAAATATGGACGATAAATGATAATGGAAAACCCGCATCAGGCACATAAAAACAAAAATAGCCAAAAGTCTCTCAATTATAAATAAAACTAACCAAAACCTTGATCACAAAACACTTCTATATTGTTCTTTGATTCTTCCCTGTTTTATTTACTGTGGTGAAGTTTGGGGTAATAATGACCAATGTTCAATTAATCCACTATTTCATCTGCAGAAAACGGCCGTGCGGCTTCTTAGAACACACTCATGAGCTTTTTACTCAAAGTTATTAAAATGTAATGACCTTGTAAAATATTCTACAGTGATTATGCTTTTTAAAGCATTGCCAAAAAATTAGCAAAAATGTTTTGCTCTTAAAGAGAACATTTATCATCTGAGAGGTTTTGGAAACTTCACTTTGCCCAATGTTAGAATCACTCGTAAAAGTTTCTGTGTGACTGTGTGGGGTAAAAATGTGGAATGTTCTGGATTTACAGCAAAAGCTCTGACAAAATATTCACAAATTTAAGTTCATGTATAAAGACCTGGTCTGGTCTGAACACAGAGACGAGTTTGAATGACACAATGGCACTTTTCTGTATCAGTTTTTTTGTTTGTTTTTGAATGGAATTTGCCTTTTTTTGTTTTTGTGTTTCTTTCAACTGAGCTGATAAGGAAGCTAATTGATCATTTAAGTTCTGTTTTGGAAGACAGGGGTGGGATTTAATAAGTTTTCTTCTTCCCACTCCTTTTCGAGCAAAAAGAAAAGACAAATGTTTTTGACTGTACATTGGTTACCTGTATTTATTTCCTTGTGTTGACCTGCTCCAAATAAATAAATGAATGAAAAAGCACAGAACATTCTCCATGGAGTCATTTTATGCCATGAGATTATAGCCAAAGGAACAACAACTCCATGGAATTAAAAGTCAGGTTTGTGGACATGCATGTTTTTATACAGCGCAATAAACACAACCAAAATGAAAAACAGTAGTTTAGGTACATACTGTGGCTTTAATTTCTTATACAGTGGTATCTCACTATACGAAATTAATTCGTTAAGTGGTTTCGTAACATGAATTTTTCGTAAGTTGAGTAGCTATTTCAATGGAAAAAGCCTGATTCGTTCCAAGGTTTTTTTTTTTATAGTGTAATTTTTTTTCTAGTGTAACACTGTGTTCTGCGTAGAGACTGTAGACCCAGGACTAAACGTGGACTATACCAGGTCTAGACCAAGGTCTAAACCTGGACTGGACCAGGACTAAACCAGGACTAGACCAGGTGGATTAAAGCGCCGCGCGTCTATTTCCTGGTTTCTTTTCGAGTCACGGCTGAGGCGAGCAGCGAGGGGGACCGCACGCAGTCTGAGCACATGAACGAGACCCGTGCTCAAACCGTGCCTCCTCTAGACCAGGTCTAGACCACCGCGGCTCTTACCTGCGTTCGTTCATGCGCTCAGACTGCGTGCGGTCCCCCTCGCTGCTCGCCTCAGCCGTGACTCGAAACGAAACCAGGAAATAGACCCGCACGCGGCGCTTTAATCCACCTGGTCTAGTCCTGGTCTAGCCCTGGTTTAGTCCTGGTTTAGTCCTGGTCCAGTCCTGGTCCAGTCCTGGTTTAGTCCAGGTCTAGACCTGCTGGCAGCCCCGCGCCGGGTCATGCTGCGCTATCACACGTGTCAGAGCGCACACTTCTCCCCCCTCCCCCTTCCCCCCACACTTCACTATTAATAATTTTGTTGAAAATCTATGAAAGTTTGAGTGTTTAAACGAGAGACAAATGTGAGAAAAGTTTAAATCCAGTCTGAGAAAAGCGTATAATGTGTGTGGCTGAGCGCGCATTATTTGAATTTTTGAGATTTCGCGTTTCGTAACTTGAATTTTCTTTCGTATCTAGAGACCAAAATTTAACGTGAAGGCGTTTCGTAACTTGAAATTTTCATTTGTTGGGTCTTTTCGTGAGGTGAGGTACCACTGTACTTGCTACAAATTGAATCACGACATTCGAGGTTCTTATGACATGTGCAATGCAAAATTATTTAAAATTTAAAGCAAAAACGTTGACTATTTTCTAAATAGAAGCATTTTAAATTTGACTTTCTTTTGGCTCTTCACCAAAATGACAATGAATTCTCTTTGAAAGCGTTCGGGTGCATTCCCCAAAGTCCCATCCCTGTCACACTGTTTCTGCATATTTTGTCTGCCTCTGTGCATAATACAACATTGTGGGTGTGCTTTGTCCTCACCAGCCTCTTGAGTTAAAAACAACTTCAACTGTCCGACATGAGCGCCGTCTCAACAAGCCAGAAGGCACACCGCCAGCTCGTTTCCACCGCGCTTCAAAGACACATACAGAATACAGCCGCAGTGCCACAAGTTTTATTCTGAATCCCAAAAACATGACCAAACTGTGTCCCAGATATGCAGTAGATACAGTAGTAGAGTTCAAATCAAATACTGCTTTTACTGATAACTATTGTAATGCTGATTATTCTCACAAAAACGTTACACATGACGGCCCGTTTGTTTGTATTATAATTTGGATAATCATCAAAACAAAAATCAGAACGCAGAATGAGCCTCACACGGGTCTCTCACTTGGGTTGCCAGTTTCAATGCTGAAATCCAGCTGGTTTAAACCTAAATGGACTCTCACTTATCTACATTAACCCCGGCACCTACAGTCAAACATCAGTAGTAGCGCGAGTGTCCTCTTCATGCAGGTTCAGTTCAGTTGTAGTAGTAGTATAGTAGTGTTTTGTAGTAAACAGTGACAAATGCAAAAAAAAAACCCAAAACAACTTTCAAAAACAACAAACTGACAAGATTTGGAAAAAAGCTGCCTTATATAACCTTCCTCCCTAAGAGACTTTTAATATATTTTTTTATTTCTCTGTATTTTCCATCTGGCACGCACTATTGGAAGTCCCAGAGAAGCTGCTACACAGAACTGACTCCACGAACAACAACAGCCACTAAAAACCACAGAGTGTAAACTAGTGCAGAGAAGGCTGTATTGGGATTTTAATTGGATGAAATTATGCGAGCTCTTACCCTGAAGCATGCACGGCAGGTCATTAGATCCAGCGCTGTCCCCATTGTGATGACAAAAGTGTTTTATTTTCATGCCACTGAAAATTCCTCCAATTCTAATCGCGTTTTGATGAAAGATACATACACGGAAATACTCCCAGCACGTTGTTAGGGCTGTGTCCAACTTCATGAAGTATTTGGACAGTTTCTAAGCTCTCTGAAGAGTGTACAGGTGTCCAATAGCGCCGGGGACATAGGACTCCCAATTACAAAGCTTAAACTGGTAATGAGGGCTCTTGTTACATGTGACCGGCAGACTCTGTTGGCCTCCATGATGAATATTTAATACACATTCACTAAAGGCTCTGCTCCTGTTTGGCATCAGTGGACGCCAAAAGAAGCAAGAAAACACAAGGACTATGACAGCACGAGAGATACAGTATGTAGCATAGAAGACAAACACGCATTACACTGAAATACAGGTACACTGGTCCCTCACTCTATCGCGGTTCACTGTTCGCGGCCTCGCTGTTTCGCGGATTTTTTTAATAGTGTAACATTGTGTTCGGTTTGTGGCTCTTTGCTGGTTTCGTGCGGCTCTTGCGTTCGTTTGAGCGTGTTCGGTTTGTGGCTCGGGTTGCAAGGACACGGTCCCGAGGGGGAGGCATGGTCCGGGCGCCGCGGTTCGATCTCGCGCCGGTCGTGCTGCTCTGTCACGGATTTGACCACGATGAGGGGTGCACGTGTCGCGCACTTCTCCAAGGGGTTGGTGTGTCCCGGGACGTGGCAGTGCCGTTGGATGAGCGCGGTGCTTCCTGCGGATCCAGTGACTCATGTCTCCGCTCCTCTCGAGCGTCCGGTGTGGCTCCTGGAGCCGTGCCCCCCCCACGCTTCACTATTAATACATTTTATTGAAAATCTATGAAAGTTTGAGTGTTTAAACGAGAGAGAAATGTGAGAAAATGTTAATTCCAGTCTGAGAAAAGTGTATAATGTGTGTGGTGAGGCGTTTACAGCCTTAAAACATGGAGAATAATTGTAAAATATAAAGTTGTCCTTCTTCGCGGATTTCTCTTTTTGTGGGTTATTTCTGGAACATAACCCCCACGATAAATGAGGGATTAGTGTATTAACATTGTGCTTATGTGAAGGGCACTGAGTCTGGGTAAAAGAGGCTGGTACTGCTCTCACATGGGCTAATGAAATCAAGTGAAATATAGTCTGATTTAAAAATGATTGATTTGCATTTCAAAATTATGAAAATGAACAGCCCACAAAGGTTAAAATTAAATGCCAAACCCCCACTGTGTTATATTTGTGTTATTTTCCTTTGGATGTTTAATTGCAAAACTGAAAATTGTAGAAAAATATGTGTCCTTGCCATGAGCAGGCTTGCATCTCCACAAACATGACTCTATATGTGTATATATGGCATAAAACTGTCTTGTTCCAAACCATAAATGTCCCAAGTAGTAGTTTTAACTTTATATTTCAATGGAGGCGATGTACTACCTCCAAAGATTTACAGAGAGAGTGAGCAGCACCAAATTCTTGGGGGTGCACATCAGTGAGGACCTCTCCTGGACAGTGAACACTGCCTCACTGGCAAAGAGGGCTCAGAAGCGCCTCTATTTCCTCCGCAAACTGAGGAGAGCTGGAGCCCCCCCACCCATCATGACCACCTTCTACCGAGGCACCACTGAGAGCGTCCTGACCAGCTGCATCACTGTGTGGTACGGGAGCTGAACAGAACAGGAAAGCCCTGCAGCGCATAGTGAATGCAGCTGGGAGGATCGCTGGTGTCTCTCTCCCCTCCCTCCTGGACATTTTTAACACCCGCCTCACCCGCAGAGCGTCCGGTATTGTGGGTGACCCAAGCCACCCCTCACACAGCCTCTTCAGCCTCCTGCCCTCGGGGAGAAGGTACTGGAGTCTCCGGGCCCACTCCACCAGACTGTCAAACAGCTTCATCCACCAGACTGTCAAACAGCTTCATCCACCAGACTGTCAAACAGCTTCACCCACCAGACTGTCAAACAGCTTCATCCACCAGACTGTCAAACAGCTTCATCCACCAGACTGTCAAACAGCTTCATCCACCAGACTGTCAAACAGCTTCACCCACCAGACTGTCAAACAGCTTCATCCACCAGACTGTCAAACAGCTTCATCCACCAGACTGTCAAACAGCTTCATCCACCAGACTGTCAAACAGCTTCATCCACCAGACTGTCAAACAACTTCATCCACCAGACTGTCAAACAGCTTCATCCACCAGACTGTCAAACAGCTTCACCCACCAGACTGTCAAACAGCTTCTACTGTTATTGCACTAGAATTTCTACTGCTGCACATTTATTTTTATCTTTACTTTCACTGCACATTCTATTGCACATAACCATCTCACTGCTGTATCTTCCATTGCACATTTTTGATGCACACTGCACATTTTTAGACATCTGTAAATAGATATTTATTTATTCTTTTGCACAGCTTTTAGATTTTAGATTTTTGTCTTAGATAGTTTTTGTTTTGTCTTTTTGCACTACCTGGCCAGAGAAAAACGAAATTTCGATTCACTGTACGTTGAACACATATGGCAGAACTGACAGTAAATCTGACTTTGACTTTGATTTTGAATGTCTTGACATCTCCACCCAGTCATCTGCTATGCACTCTACTGTTACTGTACCTTTACCTCGTACCTTTTGTTCGGTCGAGATTAGTAATTCCAGGCCTGACATTATCAAAATGATTCGAGTGAAGGTACATGGATTTTAAAAACACAGTGGAGCACTTCCTGTATTACCACATCACAAGGTGGAACAGTGTAGCGTTTTTTGTTTGAGAGAAGAACTCCAGGTACGTTTGTGATGAGGAAACAACATTAGAACATAAATCAGAAAATAGCACAATATGAGCCCTTTAGCTGTTATGATAAATGATATTGTTTTGCTCAGCTGGCATTCCAAAAGTCAAGTTATTAAGACTTATAAATGAACAACCAATAAAATCCGAGGTCTCACACATGCCCCCAGCTGCACAAATGTAAGAAAAACACACATACACCAGTATAGCAAATCTGACTGACTCTCCTCCTCTTCACGATGCTAATGTGCACTTCTGCTACACAGGAAAAAGCAGCAAATAAAATGGGGAATATCAACTTACAAATTTCCTCTTGAGTTTGCCCTTGGTGCGGCCCTGCTTGCCCTCCGCTCCTGCCCCCGTCGTGAACTCTGAGCCGATGTCCAGGTGGTCGTCGGCGGAGACACTTTTGCGTAGGTACGCCGCTCGGGCTCTGAAGTGGGAGAAGGGCGACTGGGAGCGGGGCCGGTGCTCCTGAGCGGGGCTCCTCTTCTCCGACTCATCCTCTGCCTCCATGTCATCCTCCAAGCGCCACAACTCCCCTGAAAAGACGGAAGAATAACATGTGAATAACTGACACTAGGCATGGGGCTGTGAAGCTAACGGAAAGCACTGCTCTGTCTGAAGCAAACTGGATTAAAGGAGAATTAACGTTTTTTACAATCTGAGCCTTATTTCGATAACAAAACAAGTTGTTTTACTCACTCATAGCACTTTGGTGTCATGTGGAGCATTTCCGGAGATGTTTTAGTTTAGCGATATCCGTAACGTGAGTTCTCGGGGCACATGTTTGCGGTAGGGATGAGCATAATTAATCGATTAACCGATAATTGATCATTAAGAATTTCACCGAGCAAGTTCATTTTCGTCGACAAACCGATTAAAAAACAAAAAAACAAAAAAAACAATCGCCTCAGTTGGCGCGCCTCAGTTGATATATGTGAGCTTCCGTAGGTCAATCGCCAAAACATGAAGAGGTCGCGGCGAAGTGTTGTGTGGGACCACTTTAATTTAGAAAATGACCAAGCGCACTGCAAGCACTGCAATGCAGCATACAAATATACCTCATCGACAACACAAATGATTTATCATTTGAACACCGCGCATCCAAGTCTGGTAAAAGAAGGTGGCGGCGGTTCATCATCTCTATCACAGGCTAGCCTGGACTCTGCGCTAGCACAGACCAGGAGGAGCTGCAGAGAAGGTCACCGAACTGATAGCGAAGATGATCGAAACAGACATGCTCCCCATCAGTGCCGTGGAGGGCAAAGGTTTTCACAACTTAATAAAATATTTGGAACCGGAATACACCATGCCGTCAAGACGCACCGTGATAAGGCGGATAGACACACACTACGAACAGAGGGCGCAGGAGCTGGTTAAAGAGTTGACCATGGCTGACAAAGTATGTTAACGATTAACTGATTACCGTATTGGCCCAAATATAAGACGACCCTAATTATAAGACGACCCCCTCTTTTTCAAGACTCAAGTTTGAAAAAAGACTTTTTGAACACCAAATTTAATTTTTGTACAGAAAATAATTACAGTACATCTGAAACAAATGATTATAACAATATATTCGAGAGAAAAAGCCTGTTATTTTGCCTCATTCAAATCATGCAAAAACTGTCTATCACATCTTAATATCTGAACATTTAAATATGTAAACTAAAGTGCAATCACATTTGTAAATGAATGGCTTCTGGTTTTTGAAATGTAAATAAACCAATCTACTGTGATAAAACAACAAAATTGCAATAACTGCATTAACTGTCAAAGTGAAGTCTAAGTGAAGTCAGCTGCGATCTGACGAGATGGGAGGGAGCAGAGGAGAGTCTGCCTGTGAGTGAAGCGACAGTCCACGCTGTTCTCAACTCCGCCCCCGCCCCTCTCTGCCTGTGTCTCTGTCTCTTTCTCTGAACGGGGAAAGAGAGAAAACGGCACAATTATTTTTTCCCCCTCCCGCGATCTTGGAGCCTCTGATCACCAAAAAAGTCACTAGATTTGTCGCTAGTCGCTTTTGTCTAATTTTCTCGCTAGGGGGGTCCAGAAAGTAGCTAAAAATAGCGACAAAGTCACTAAGTTGGCAACACTGCCGCTAGCAGCATTCGCTTTAAAGATATCTGGCGCCATCTAGCGTTGGAATGTCTAGACCTCGAATCTAAGACGACCCCCGCTTTTTCAGTGTTCTTTCAATGCAAAAAACATCGTCTTATATTTGGGCCAATACGGCATTACTCATTAATTCTCCCGACGATCGATGAAGAAAACTTCACCGAATGGCCATCCCTAGTTTGCGGTCTCCAAATAACACAAACTTTATCAGTTTTCAAATCATAGAAGCTCGATGTCTTAGTCTACACTTTTGTTTGAGTCAAAAGTGCCTGTAATCCGAGATTTTATCCATAGTTTGGAGTAGATGAGGAGGACAGTCGCATGTGCGGAGTCACAGTTTATTTACTCAGCTCTCGGGACCCAAACATGAAACGCAAAGCTGTAAATTATGGATAAATCTCGGATTACAGGCCACTTTTGACTCAAACGAAAGTGTAGACTAAGACATTGAGCTTCTATGATTTGAAAAGTGCACGTTACGGGTATCGCAAATCTAAAACATCTCTGGAAGTGCTCCATATGACACCAAAGTGCTATGGGTGAGTAAAACAACTTGTTTTATTACTGAAATAAAGCTCAGATTGTAAAAAACGCTTTATTTGAACAGAATCTGACCATTAAGAGGTGACTCGGTTGGAACTACAGCAGGTGAGCAGATCTGTGCTGCTAAACAAGTTTCACACATAAAATTACAGTCACGAGCTTCTAAGCATAACCTAAAACAGTATTTCAGTTTCACTCTCATCTTTTTGAAAATAAAACACCAAAACAGGACCATGAATACCCACGAGTGCTTGAATTAATCACAGGCTCCTGACAATGTGTTGATTGAATCCGTTTTGTATTGTTTCTTGAGTTGTCAAACTAATTTTGCGACTGTATGCCCCCCCCCTCCCGGTATCAAGAGGCTGGGTTCACATGATATTACAATACTTGAGAATTCCTATATTTTAAAACTGAGCTGGACAGGTCATAATTCTATGGTGGAATTAGCGTTTAAAGTGTGAGATCGCAGATTTGTCGACCTGGTTCATGGTTAATATCTCTGTAATTATAATTAATAAAACTGGGACAAGGGTCATGTTATCATTTTTCCACAATAGCTTCAGAAAGATGTGCCATTATTCAACCCCAAAGATTGTTGTCAGTTAAAATGTCCTAAGGCCGTGATAATAGTTTGTCAAGTTTGTGGACTCAATTGCTAATAAATCGTGATAGGGATCGACATTTGTGGATCCTAAAGTTTGGTTATTTCTTTAAAAACAGTACATTTTCCATCACAGAGTTACACTAGAAGCATGACGCTGTGATTGGTGCAAAGAAATAGACATTTATTAATTCAGAATGAGAACACTTGAACACTTTGAACACTTCAAAATTAAATGCCAATGTTGTTTTTTTCTTATTTTGTTAGTCCTCTAAACTGTGCAACTGTGTAACTACATCAGATTCTAAAATGGTGACATACTGCAACCTAACATTTTTTCTAAATTGTGGTTGTAAAAATAAAAACAGATTTGAGCACGTCCAATTTGACAAATCACAACTATTTATTTATGCACCACAATTACTCGCCAGTCAAATCTGTCATCCGCTGATTGCTTCCATAAAGCATTTCCGGATTGTCATTAAGCCGTCTTTTAAGGTATCACATTTTTCCCAATCACAGTCCTTCCTCATCTTATTATGAATGTTGCTGGTTGGAAATTACAATCCAAGAAGCAGACAGTAATTTACATCACCCTGGGACGAGCTGGATAATCACAGCCAACGTGTCTCTGTCCAAAGCCAAAGCACCAGCTCCAAGAACACTGCACCCACAGATACTTACAGAGCCTGGTGCATGCTGGGTAAACACACAAACGCCATGTCGATCAAAAGACATGCACACAGCTCAGTTATGATGTTTTATGACGATAGTATTTGATTTCACAGTATCGTATGGAGTGAATATGGGTTCTCCTCTCCAGAGTGAGGCTGTGAGGACACTTGGCCACTGGCCGGACTGTGAGATGACAGGAGTTTTCTCATTACTTCTGTTATGTTATTAAGACTTTGTAACAGCAGGCTTCTGGCCGCTGAGTTGTTTTTGGACGATCTTTCAAATGTAACTTCACAGCATTAGTTCCACTGTCTGCACAGCGGCCAAAACGCATCTGGCTCTGATTCTCCAACAGACAGCCAAGCCTCCCCGTCCTTTTGGACGCCACAGAACATGACTGAAATACTGCTGATTTATTAGACAACTTAATTTGTCCTAACTTTTCTGCACCTTATTTTTAAACTGGCTCACACACAAACAGACTTCAGCAGACAGCATCCTGGTCAATGAAAGCAGTTGCTAAGCAACAATGGCCCACGTGAGACTGAAGCTTCTCTCAAATTGATATTTGCAACACAGCGGCTCCACGACTCGAAAAGAGGAGACAGGTCGAGACAGACTAAATCAGCTGGGACAGGTGAAGTCAGGACACGAGACCAGTATTAGCTCAATAGAGCTGACCGCCGCAGCCTGACCGGAGGACCGGAGGACCAGAGGACCAGAGGACCAGAGGACCAGAGGATCAGAGGGACCAGAGGACCAGAGGACCAGAGGACCAGAGGACCAGAGGGACCAGAGGACCAGAGAACCAGAGGACCAGAGGACCAGAGGGCCAGAGGGACCAGAGGGACCAGAGGACCAGAGGGCCAGAGGACCAGAGGACCAGAGGACCAGAGGGACCGGAGGACCAGAGGACCAGAGGGCCAGAGGACCAGAGGACCAGAGGACCAGAGGACCAGAGGACCAGAGGACCAGAGGGACCAGAGGGACCAGAGGGACCAGAGGACCAGAGGGACCAGAGGACCAGAGGACCAGAGGACCAGAGGACCAGAGGACCAGAGGGACCAGAGGACCAGAGGACCAGAGGACCAGAGGACCAAAGGACCAGAGGGACCAGAGGACCAAAGGACCAGAGGGCCAGAGGACCAGAGGACCAGAGGGACCAGAGGACCAGAGGACCAAAGGACCAGAGGGAAAAGAGGGAAAAGAGGGACCAGAGGACCAGAGGACCAGAGGACCAGAGGACCAGAGGACCAGAGGGCCAGAGGGACCAGAGGGACCAGAGGACCAGAGGGACCAGAGGGACCAGAGGACCAGAGGACCAGAGGGACCAGAAGACCAGAGGACCAGAGGACCAGAGGACCAGAGGACCAGAGGGCCAGAGGACCAGAGGACCAGAGGGACCAGAGGACCAGAGGACCAGAGGGACCAGAGGGACCAGAGGGACCAGAGGACCAGAGGGACCAGAGGACCAGAGGACCAGAGGGACCAGAAGACCAGAGGACCAGAGGACCAGAGGACCAGAGGACCAGAGGACCAGAGGACCAGAGGACCAGAGGGACCAGAAGACCAGAGGACCAGAGGGACCAGAGGACCAGAAGATCAGAGGACCAGAGTACCAGAAGACCAGAGGACCAGAGGGACCAGAGTACCAGAAGACCAGAGGACCAGAGGGACCAGAGTACCAGAAGACCAGAGGACCAGAGGACCAGAGGACCAGAGGGACCAGAAGACCAGAGGACCAGAGGACCAGAGGACCAGAGGGACCAGAGGACCAGAGGACCAGAGGACCAGAGGACCAGAGGGACCAGAGAACCAGGGGGACCAGAGGACCAGAAGACCAGAGGGACCAGAGGGACCAGAGGACCAGAGGACCAGAGGGACCAGAGGGACCAGAGGACCAGAGTCCCAGAAGACCAGAGGACCAGAGGGACCAGAGGACCAGAGGACCAGAGGACCAGAGGACCAGAGGGCCAGAGGACGAGAGGGACCAGAGGGACCAGAGGACCAGAGGACCAGAGGACCAGAGGGACCAGAGGACCAGAGGGACCAGAGGGACCAGAGGGACCAGAGGGAAAAGAGGGAAAAGAGGGAAAAGAGGGACCAGAGGAGCAGAGGACCAGAGGGACCAGAGGACCAGAGGACCAGAGGACCAGAGGGACCAGAGGACCAGAGGGACCAGAGGGACCAGAGGACCAGAGGGACCAGAAGACCAGAGGACCAGAGGACCAGAGGACCAGAGGGACCAGAGGACCAGAGGAACAGAGGGACCAGAGGACCAGAGGACCAGAGGACCAGAGGGACCAGAGGACCAGAGGACCAGAGGGACCAGAGGACCAGAGGACCAGAGGGACCAGAGGACCAGAGGACCAGAGGACCAGAGGACCAAAGGACCAGAGGGACCAGAGGACCAGAGGGACCAGAGGGACCAGAGGACCAGGGGGACCAGAGGGAAAAGAGGGACCAGAGGACCAGAGGACCAGAGGACCAGAGGACCAGAGGGACCAGAGGACCAGAGGACCAGAGGACCAGAGGACCAGAAGAGCAGAGGACCAGAGGGCCAGAGGACCAGAGGATCAGAGGACCAGAAGAGCAGAGGAACAGAGGGACCAGAGGACCAGAGGACCAGAGGACCAGAGGACCAGAGGGCCAGAGGACCAGAGGATCAGAGGGACCAGAGGGACCAGAGGACCAGAGGACCAGAGGACCAGAAGAGCAGAGGACCAGAGGACCAGAGGGACCAGAGGGACCAGAGGGCCAGAGGACCAGAGGACCAGAAGAGCAGAGGACCAGAGGACCAGAGGGACCAGAAGACCAGAGGACCAGAGGACCAGAGGGACCAGAAGACCAGAGGACCAGAGGGACCAGAGGGACCAGAGGGACCAGAGGGCCAGAGGACCAGAAGACCAGAGGACCAGAGGGACCAGAGGACCAGAGGACCAGAGGACCAGAGGACCAAAGGACCAGAGGACCAGAGGACCAGAGGGACCAGAGGACCAGAGGACCAGAGGATCAGAGGACCAGAGGGACCAGAGGACCAGAGGACCAGAGGACCAGAGGGACCAGAGGGACCAGAGGACCAGAGGGACCAGAGGACCAGAGGACCAGAGGGCCAGAGGACCAGAGGGACCAGAGGACCAGAGGGACCAGAGGACCAGAGGACCAGAGGACCAGAGGACCAGAGGGACCAGAGGACCAGAGGGAAAAGAGGGAAAAGAGGGACCAGAGGACCAGAGGACCAGAGGGACCAGAGGGACCAGAGGACCAGAGGGACCAGAGGACCAGAGGACCAGAGGGACCAGAGGGACCAGAGGACCAGAGGGACCAGAGGACCAGAGGACCAGAGGGACCAGAGGGACCAGAGGACCAGAGGGACCAGAGGACCAGAGGACCAGAGGAACAGAGGACCAGAGGACCAGAGGACCAGAAGACCAGAGGGACCAGAGGACCAGGGGGACCAGAGGGACCAGAGGGACCAGAGGGCCAGAGGGCCAGAGGACCAGAGGGACCAGAGGACCAGAGGGCCAGAGGATCAGAGGACCAGAGGACCAGAGGACCAGAGGACCAGAGGGACCAGAGGAACAGAGGACCAGAGGACCAGAGGACCAGAGGACCAGAGGACCAGAGGACCAGAGGACCAGAGGACCAGAGGGACCAGAGGGACCAGAGGACCAGAGGGACCAGAGGGACCAGAGGACCAGGGGGACCAGAGGGAAAAGAGGGACCAGAGGACCAGAGGACCAGAGGACCAGAGGACCAGAGGGACCAGAGGACCAGAGGACCAGAGGACCAGAGGGACCAGAGGACCAGAGGACCAGAGGACCAGAGGACCAGAGGGACCAGAGGGACCAGAGGGACCAGAGGGAAAAGAGGGAAAAGAGGGACCAGAGGACCGGAGGACCGGAGGGACCAGAGGGACCAGAGGACCAGAGGGACCAGAGGACCAGAGGACCAGAGGGACCAGAGGGACCAGAGGACCAGAGGGACCAGAGGACCAGAGGACCAGAGGGACCAGAGGGACCAGAGGACCAGAGGACCAGAGGGACCAGAGGACCAAAGGACCAGAGGACCAGAGGGACCAGAGGACCAGAGGACCAGAGGATCAGAGGGACCAGAGGACCAGAGGGACCAGAGGGACCAGAGGACCAGAGGACCAGAGGGACCAGAGGGCCAGAGGACCAGAGGGACCAGAGGACCAGAGGACCAGAGGGACCAGAGGACCAGAGGACCAGAGGACCAGAGGACCAGAGGGACCAGAGGGAAAAGAGGGACCAGAGGACCAGAGGACCAGAGGGACCAGAGGGACCAGAGGGAAAAGAGGGACCAGAGGGACCAGAGGACCAGAGGACCAGAGGGAAAAGAGGGACCAGAGGACCAGAGGGACCAGAGGGACCAGAGGACCAGAGGGACCAGAGGACCAGAGGGACCAGAGGACCAGAGGGACCAGAGGACCAGAGGGAAAAGAGGGACCAGAGCACCAGAGGACCAGAGGACCAGAGGGACCAGAGGGACCAGAGGGACCAGAAGACCAGAGGGACCAGAGGGACCAGAGGACCAGAGGACCAGAGGACCAGAGGGACCAGAGGACCAGAGGACCAGAGGGACCAGAGGACCAGAGGGAAAAGAGGGACCAGAGGACCAGAGGACCAGAGGGACCAGAGGACCAGAGGGACCAGAGGGACCAGAAGACCAGAGGGACCAGAGGGACCAGAGGACCAGAGGGAAAAGAGGGACCAGAGGACCAGAGGACCAGAGGGACCAGAGGGACCAGAGGGACCAGAGGACCAGAGGACCAGAGGGACCAGAGGACCAGAGGGAAAAGAGGGACCAGAGGACCAGAGGACCAGAGGGACCAGAGGACCAGAGGGACCAGAGGGACCAGAGGGACCAGAGGGACCAGAGGACCAGAGGGAAAAGAGGGAAAAGAAGGACCAGAGGACCAGAGGACCAGAGGACCAGAGGGACCAGAGAACCAGAGGACCAGAGGACGAGAGGACCAGAGGGACCAGAGGGACCAGAGGACCAGAGGACCAGAGGACCAGAGGGACCAGAGGGACCAGAGGACCAGAGGGACCAGAGGACCAGAGGACCAGAGGGACCAGAGGGACCAGAGAACCAGAGGGACCAGAGGACCAGAGGACCAGAGGACCAGAGGACCAGAGGACCAGAGGACCAGAGGACCAGAGGGACCAGAGGGACCAGAGAACCAGAGGGACCAGAGGGACCAGAGGACCAGAGGGAAAAGAGGGAAAAGAAGGACCAGAGGACCAGAGGACCAGAGGACCAGAGGACCAGAGGGACCAGAGGACCAGAGGACCAGAGGACCAGAGGACTAGAGGGACCAGAGGGACCAGAGGGACCAGAGGGACCAGAGGGACCAGAGGACCAGAGGACCAGAGGACCAGAGGGACCAGAGGGACCAGAGGGACCAGAGGGACAGCAGCTTAATCCTCACAAACACAAAGTCCTGCTGCATTCTGTTCAGTCTGACACAAACGTCACTTGTCGACCTAAAGAAAACGGTCTAATCACAGCAGTTTATAAGAACCTTAAATCAAATGTCTCGGCACAGGTGCAAAGTCGATGATAAAAAGGAACAGTTTGCAAATTAGCATTTGGAAAGGCAAACTAATTAAACTGGAAGAAATGATTCATACTAATTATCCGCCTCTAATTATCCACATAAACTGTTTATTTTTCATAAAATCCTTAGTGTAAAATGCCATAACAAATTGTATCTTTGAATCAAACATTAATATTATCGTCGACATTAACCAGCACACACCTGAGACACACACATATCTGTCTGGACACTTTAGGCATTTATTCTGCCTTTTTCTTCTCCTTCCAGTCTTGCTTTGTATTACACCATCCAAAATACAATACAATAAGCACAAAGCACTGTGGGTAACACGAGCGGTCGGTTGTGTTTCTGGAAGGAGGCAGTGAGCGGAGCATGAAAACCTGTTGTATTAAACATCAAGGGCAGCGTTCCCTCTTATCCCAACATTTAAAATAGTACCAGAGCACATCTCCAGTGGCTCTTTGATGTGGTGCTACTGAACACCGTCAATCATCCCTGACAAAGCTCCCGGAGCGGAGCCGCATGTGAATGAGGAACACGGAATAGTTCTAGAGAAAGTCCTATGTGATCCACCGCCAAACGCACACTTGTCCATTCATACTTCAGATGTTTACAGGAGCCAAGGACAGATTATGTTACAAATGACCCACTTTGATTTCATGTGGAGGCTGCTGCAGATGCACTCGCTTTAATCATACACAAAAACTATGAATGTGTTAAAACAGGGGGATGTAGGTCAGGATGGAGGAGTAAAGCTGTGTTTGTGTTTCATTCACGATTAGGGCTGACTCTTCACTCATCACTCGTAAACTTAGACTCACAGAAACTTTACTGAGCCACAAGGGAAATGATGTGATACAGTCGCTCACTCATCACAATATAATATATAAAAGAGTAACAAAAATAGATGATATAGCAAGAAAAAGAGGGAGACATAATTATAAAAGTAATAAATGTAATTATAAATGTATATGTACAAGTCAAAATAAAATAGAAAAATAAGTAATAAAATATAAAATCAGAGCTATAAACAAGAGACAATAATGTACTGACTGACAGAGCATAAGGTTATACTTAAGATTGTGTTGTACAGTTGTAGGGAGTATTATCTGTCACATAAGGTGAGTTGTTGTACAGTTGTAGGGAGTATTATCTGTTACATAAGGTGAGTTGTTGTACAGTTGTAGGGAGTATTATCTGTGACATAAGGTGAGTTGTTGTACAGTTGTAGGGAGTATTATCTGTTACATAAGGTGAGTTGTTGTACAGTTGTAGGGAGTATTATCTGTTACATAAGGTGAGTTGTTGTACACTTGTAGGGAGTATGGTATGAATGTCGTCCTGTATCTCTCACTGTTTGAGTGGAGCTGTAGGAGCCTGTTGGAGAATGAGCTCCTCTGTCCCTCTATGGTCTGGTGCAGTGGGTGAGCAGGAGTGTCCATGATGGAGAGCAGTTTGTCCAGTGTCCTCCTGTCCCTCACTGTGACAAATGACTCCAGCTCACAGCCAATCACGAGACCAGCTTTACAGATCAGTTTGTCAATCTGCCCAATGTCCTCAGCAGACCACAGCAGAGTCCAGGGCGCTGGCCTCCACAGACTGGGAGAAGATCTCCAGTAACTTACTGCACACATTGAAAGACCTGAGCTAGGGCTGAACGATCTATCGTTTTAGATCAAAAATCGCGATCTCAGACAACGCGATTTTGGGATCGTTAAAGTTGCTTAAAATCGTTAAAGATCGTTAAAGTTTTTTGCAGTGCTCCTAACTGACCCAGGCTTTGTTTTTGTCAACTATTTCACACATGTATGTCGCCTGGCCCGCCTCCCCGCCACGCCGCTAAACCCGCCAATCAGAAGCGGCGTGCTGCATGTGGACAGGTGGGTGAGGCCGGTGTTAGCCGCTCTGCTCCGAGCGATCCCTCAACCCAAATACGACGTGTAGCCCCGTGCGGTCTGAGGAGTCGCGAGCTGGTGAAGCCGGTGTTAGCCCCGTTTAATCAATGTCCGTAATCCGTCACTCGAGTGCAGGGCGAGAAAGTCCGGAGAAACGTCTAGTAAAAGTGACACTCGGGTCAAACAGACAGTTACAACTTCTTTTGCCAGTGTAACTCCGTATGACAGAAGCAGCCGACGACACCAGGAGAAAACGACTGCCATAACACACGACATCGCCAATGAAATGGTGTAAACACGGTGACCAAAGAGTCCTTTAAAAGTCTCCTCCACACGATGGATAAGCGGTATTCCCCTCTGTTAGCTGACAAACTGTTAGCTAACCCTGTTAGCTCGTTTACGTTACAAACGCTATAGAAAGGCTACCGCGATTAGCATTGCTATATTTAGCACTGCTATATTTAAGTTAAGTTTAAGTTGCGTTGTAAATCAAGCTCCTTGAGCCATAAAAGTCTGACCTCGCACCACTTTAAAAGAGTTTTTTTAGAAGAAGAAGAAGAAGTGACTTTATTGATCTCACACTGGAGAAATTCTTCTCTGCATTTTAACCCATCCTATATATATATATATATATACTCAACAAAAATATAAACTCAACACTTTTGTTTTTGCTCCCATTTTTCCTGAGATGGACCCAAAGATCCAAAATTCACTCCAGATACACAACACTACCATTTCTCTCAAACATTGTTCACAAATCTGTCCAAATGTGTGACAGCGAGCACCTCTGCCCCGCCGAGACAATCCACCCCACCTCACAGGTGCGCCACATCAAGATGCCGATCCGACATCATGACCAGTGCACAGGTGCGCCCCAGACTGCCCACAATTAAAGGCCACCCCGAAATGTGCATTTTTTTGCTTTATTGGGGGTCTGGGGACTCAGAACCAGTCAGTATCTGGTGTGACCACCATTTGCCTCATGCAGTGCAACACATCTTCTTCACATAGAGTTTATCAGATTGTCAGTTGTGGCCTGTGGAATGTTGGTCCACTCCTCTTCAATGGCTGTGTGAAGTTGCTGGATATTAGTGGGAGCTGGTACACGCTGTCGTATACGCCGGTCAAGCACATCCCAAACATGCTCAATGGGTGACATGTCCGGTGAGTATGCTGGCCATGCAAGAACTGGGACATTTTCAGCTTCCAAGAATTGTGTACAGATCCTTGCAACATGGGGCCGTGCATTATCTTGCTGAAACATGAGGTGATGTTCATGGATGTATGGCACAACAATGGGCCTCAGGATCTCATCACGGTATCTCTGTGCATTCAAAATGCCATCAATAAAATGCACCTGTGTTCTTCGTCCATAACAGCCTTTGAAGAGGAGTGGACCAACATTCCACAGGCCACAACTGACAATCTGATAAACTCTATGCGAAGAAGATGTGTTGCACTGCATGAGGCAAATGGTGGTCACACCAGATACTGACTGGTTCTGAGTCCCCAGACCCCCAATAAAGAAAAAAAAAAATGCACATTTCGGGGTGGCCTTTTATTGTGGGCAGTCTGGGGTGCACCTGTGCACTGGTCATGATGTCGGATCGGCATCTTGATGTGGCGCACCTGTGAGGTGGGGTGGATTGTCTCGGCGGGGCAGAGGTGCTCGCTGTCACACATTTGGACAGATTTGTGAACAATGTTTGACAGAAATGGTAGTGTTGTGTATCTGGAGTGAATTTTGGATCTTTGGGTCCATCTCAGGAAAAATGGGAGCAAAAACAAAAGTGTTGCGTTTATATTTTTGTTGAGTGTATATACATATATTAGGAGCAGTGGGCAGCACATTACTGCGCCCGGGGACCATCTCCATGATCTTCTTGCTTCGGTTTGGTCAGGACCTAAGCTGGAGTACCTATGGTGTATGTTTTGGGTTGGTGGGGGAAACCAGAGTGCCCGGAGGAAACCCACCCAGACACGGGGAGAACATGCAAACTCCACACAGAAAGGCTCGGGCGACCTGGGGATCGAACCCGGAACCTTCTTGCTGTGAAGCAAGAGCGCTAACCACTCAGTTACCGTTCTCTACTTCAGACACAGATGCTCTTTTAGTTCTTCAGGTGGAATAAGTGCGGTCGCTCGAGCGCTCAGTGTGGCCTGTGTACAGCAGGTTTGTTTTTAATAAACAGAACGACATTTGAAATAAAATTATTGACTTTAGTTTTCATTTTTGCATTATAGTTTAGTGGAATTTAGTGTTTGAACGGGATGATGTAAGTTTCTGTGATGTTTGATGCACTGAAACTTCATTTGAAAGAAATCGTGGATGAAATCAAAATCGCAATATCTGCCATAAAAATCGCAATTCAATTTCTTCTTAAAATCGTTCAGCCCTAATCTGAGCTTTTTTAGGAAGTAGAGTCTGCTCATGTTCTTCTTGTACACAGCGTTACAGTTGTCCCTCCAGTCCAGCCTGTTGTTCACATGAGGTACATGTAGCAGTCCACGACCTCCACCTCATGACCCTGGATGGTGATGGGCTCCACAGGTGACCTCATCCTCCTGTTCTGTGCTCTTGTCAAGACTCAGGAGCAGATGGTTTGCCTGGTGATTTCATTTGAATGAGGTTTTCCTTTATGTAAGACCCAAATGCATGTGCCTTGGTGGCTGTTAGATAATCACACAATGGAATGGAGCCAACTGACTGAATAACCCAATGTGATGAGCGTAAACTGGCTGTGTTCGTGCTCTGCCCTGCGTCACTGAAAAAATCAGGTGTGTAAATACTAGTGTCAAAGGATTTGTGAACGCTACAGGAACGAATGTGACAGATGAAATGGGCAGCCTTATTCTGCTGTTTTCTGTGTTGTTTCCTCATCAAAAACAAACCTGGAATTGTGTTTTGTTCAATTCAGACAAATGCACTGTTCTTTCCTCCAAATGAAACACCCTGTGATGTCGTGTGGTAATACAGGAAGTGCTCCACTGTGTTCTTAAACTCCACATATCTTCACTAAAATCATTTCAGCAACTGGAATTGCCCATTTCTGCTGAATTAAAGGTAAAAGGTAAAACTTAAAACCTTCAAACATGTGTGAATGAAACAAAACACAGCTCCAGATGTGTTTCTGATGACGTTACAACATTCCCACATTGATTTAAGCTTACGGAAGTCTTTAAAAACACATTTTCTCCTTTCACTCCTTTCAGTGTTCATATGAATACAGCAAAATATACAAACTATATGAGCTCTTATTATTATGTATAAAAAGGCACAGTTTGGACTTTGACAAACATCTGAAATGCTTTTTCGATTTGTATCTAAATTAAATCATCTCTCACATGGAATTTTAAACATAACATAAACTTATCACAATAATTGTCATAACATTTTTTTTTCTTTTCCACAATTTTACAAATCTCCCGAATACTTTTGATCTAAAAACAAATCCCTAGTAGAATTGGTAAGAGTGATCGCAGTTCAACAGACACATAATGACCCCGAGTATATCACAAGAGACTGATTTATTTCATCTAACCTCTCCCCGAACTCTGCTTGTGACTTTGAAATAAAATGATTGTGCAGCTAAAGAATAAAAAGACCATTAAATAAAGTCACTGTGATTATGGCCTCCCTGTTGTGAGGACGTCTGTTCCCGTCGTGCAGACCTGGAGTGAGCCTGAGACTGTTCCAGTGACTCACTCACTGTAAGAACGGAAGGCCAGAGCAGGTTTCGCTCTCAAATCTGAGAGGAAAGTCACTGGATTTAGACCACAAACATGCTCAAAGTTTGCTACAGCTGGAACGCCTTGGTCAAGTTTATAAAACATGTTATGCAACGGCTAAAACTGAGTTAAGCTGATCTAAAACTGATCTTAAAGGTGTATTGTGTAACTTTCCTGGTGGTGGGTGCGTCAAATGAGTTTCTCCATGGAGATGCTTTGTCTGGACTGTTTCACAGTTTGGCATTTCTATCCTGAAGGAGCTCAAACCAAAGTTACAGGTCGGATGTGTGGACAGAATGGCTGTTTTTTGAGGTGTTTCTGAGCAGTAAAACCACCTGTAATTTAATAAACTATTTAAATTTAATAAATTTAATAAACCTTAATAAAGTAAGGCAGAGCTGTTAAATATCATACTGTGGAACATTCCAGGCAAAGCAGTTACATCTCCATAGAAACAAGCAGGTGACATTTTGCATACATTATTTAAAACATCAAAATAAATAATTTTCTGACAGGCATCGTGTGACAGTCTTCAGGTGCTTGGATACTGCTAAAACTTATGCTGTGATGTTGGTTTAAATGGCTCGTGCACACAGTCCCTCAGTCGAAATCGGCAAAAAAACTTTGTCCAGTTGACAAATTGAATTTCTCCTTTTGCCTTAAAGGGCCCATATTACACAAAATTGACTCTTATGAGCTTTTAGTCATGTTATACTGTAATGCTGTTTCCTCATCAAAAACACATCTGGAGTCGTGTTTTGTGTCATTCACACGTCTGAGTAATCCGCTATTATTAGTCTGTCTCAATAGTTGAGCTGTAAAATGAAAACGGGGGGATGGTGAAATTTTTCATTTATGTGACATTTTCCAGGGGGGGGGGTCCATATAATCATTCAATAATTCAATAATAAACAGGATATATGTTATCACACACGTACACACACAGACTGGACACACACACACACACCTTAGTCCCGGTTTAGTCCTGGTTTAGTCCTGGTTTAGTCCTGGTTTAGTCCTGGTTTAGTCCTGGTTTAGTCCTGGTTTAGTCCTGGTTTAGTCCCATAAGAACACGGTCAGCTCCGTAGTTTGCGGTGTTGTCTGATAATTCGCGTGTCCATGTGTATGCACGTGGAAACCGACATAATTATCCCGAGTCCTGAGGCGAGAGTTCCTTCTTACGTAGCATTAACATAGTGTACATATTAATGGGGCTCGCTCACAGCTGATCGGCGAACAGGCACAAACACAACAGAGCTAATCGTCATGATTGGCGGGAGCGCGATTGGCGGGTATGCTGCAGCATGATTGGAAGCTGGAGCGCAGTTCGGCCTATGATTGGCTCTTGGAACTGGCCGCGATTCATGTAGGTCACCTATTTTGACTTCAGAACGGTGAATTTCGCCAAAAGGTGAGAGATTTTCATGCCTGATTGATAAAATGCCACAAGGGATGGAAGAAGGGATGCCCCCCCCCCCCCATCCCCCCTCAACTCGAGTACTGGTCTGGTCCAAAACTCAGAATGGTAAAAGGAGAAATTCAATTTGTCAACTGAACAAAGTTTATTTGGTCGAAAACATTTCACTTTCGCTTCGTCAGTTCTGGTCAGAGTGCTGATGGACACTGTTTATATCTCGCTGCAGGGAGGAGCTCACTACACTGACATTATTCTGAAACTATCCCACCTCTTTGTTTTCAGCTTTCTGTCTTTTGTTTTTTATTTTCTCTCTGGCAAAACTAAAAAACTAAAAAAACAAACTTTTGTCCAGTTGACAAATTGAATTTCTCCTTTTACCACGGATTCTACCTGGACGACTGAGGGTCTCTTCACACGTCTGAATGCTCTATTCCACCATGTGATGTCATGAACTGGTAGTTTTAAAGTTCACAGCTAGATTTTAACTTTAGTTCAGTAGATATTGGCAATTCTAGGACTGAAATCATCCACATGATTCTTGTGAAGGTTTAAAACACAGTGGACCACTTCCTGTATTACCACAAGTTGGAACAGTGTTTTCTGTTTGAGAGAAGAACTAAATATGCAGGGTTTGTGTGTTGAATAATCCAGGTATATTTTGGATGAGGAAACAACATAAGAAACACAACAGATCAGAAAAAACAATAATATGGACCCTTTAAGCACACAGTACAGTAAAGACGTCAGGTGAAGTGTCTTACCCCATGACACTATAGTTGGAGCTAATACAGTGGTACCTCACCTTACGAAAGACCCAACAAACAAAAATTTCAAGTTACAAAACGCCTTCACTGTAAATTTTGGTCTCTAGATACGAAAGAAAATTCAAGTAACGAAACGCGAAATCTCATAAATTCAAATAATGCGCTCAGCCACACACATTATACGCTTTTCTCAGACTGGATTTAAACTTTTCTCACATTTGTCTCTCGTTTAAACACTCAAACTTTCATAGATTTTCAACAAAATTATTAATAGTGAAGTGTGGGGGGAAGGGGGAGGGGGGAGAAGACTGCGCTCTGACACGTGTGATAGCGCAGCGTGACCCGGCGCGGGGCTGCCAGCAGGTCTAGACCTGGACTAAACCAGGACTAAACCAGGACTATTTTTATTTATCTTAACTCCAATGCACATTCTACTGCACATGACCAAGTCACTGCTGTATCTTCCATTGCACATTTTGATGCACACTGCACACTTTGGAAATCTGTATATAGTATAGGTTATTTGTTATTTGTTATGTTGCACTGTTTTAAGATTTTAGACCGTAGACTTTAGTTTTAACTTAGATCTCTGTCTTAGATAGTTTTTGTTGTGTTTTGTCTTCATATTGTATCTTGTACACTGTCTTTTTGCACTTGGCCAGAGAGAAACAAAATTTCGATTCACTGTATGTTGAACACATATGGCAGAATTGACAATAAAGCTGAACTTTGAACTTTGAACTTTTGAACTAAGCCTGGACTAGACCTGGACTAAACCAGGACTAAACCTGGACTAAACCTGGACTAAACCTGGACTAAACCAGGACTAGACCAGGTGGATTAAAGCGTCGCGTGTGGGTCTATTTCCTGGTTTCGTTTCGAGTCACGGCTGAGGCGAGCAGCGAGGGGGACCGCACGCAGTCTGAGCGCATGAACGAATGCATGCAAGAGCCGCAGTGGTCTAGACCAGGTCTAGAGGAGGTCTAGAGGAGGCACGGTTTGAGCACGGGTCTCGTTCATGCGCTCAGACTGCGTGCGGTCCCCCTCGCTGCTCGCCTCAGCCGTGACTCGAAACGAAACCAGGAAATAGACCCGCGCGCGGCGCTTTAATCCACCTGGTCTAGTCCTGGTTTAGTCCAGGTTTAGTCCAGGTTTAGACCTTGGTCTAGACCTGGTATAGTCCACGTTTAGTCCAGGGTCTACAGTCTCTACGCAGAACACAATGTTACACTATAAAAAAAGTTACACTATAAAAAAAAAACCTTGGAACGAATCAGGCTTTTTCCATTGAAATAGCTACTCAACTTACGAAAAATTCACGTTACGAAACCACTTCTGGAACGAATTAATTTCGTAAGGTGAGGTACCACTGTATAAGTTCTGTTTTAGACCTGTCTTAGATCTGGTGAGATTAGAACGGCAAAATATTGGGCCGTATGAAATGTTTGCACACATAAATGCTGTTATAAAAGAAACCCGTGCTTACCACCATTGAGCACTATTTTTGAACTGTGCTTTGATGATGCTTCTTACCTGCAGGGGGCAGTGTGCAGGCCTTCCCTTGACTCTCTGTGGAGGGGCTCTTTCTCAGGGGGGGACTCCTGGAGATCAGGTCAGAGGGCACCCGGGACACGGTGGGGGACTGCGGGATGCTGGGTAATGTTCGAGACTTGGCCAGTAATGGTCTTTGGAGCTTCCTTTCCAGCGACCTGGTCAGAGAGAACAGACGATCAATTATAGAGCTAATGTCATTATCCCAATAACGAGCAGAGCCTTTTGTGCCGCTGGAATGTATTACAGCTAATTCCTTCCCATCTCCACTGCTTCATTAGAGGTGGAATTCTAAAAGAGACTTTTCCAAACGCACTCCACTGTAAGCAGCAGCGCAGTTTAATGAGCTACAAGAGAGCAGCTCCACTGATCAATAGTGGAATTATTCTCACCTCAGCATAATGAAGACGACGGCGGTGTGGAGTGCAGCCAATAAAAATGCTTTTAACTGATACCCCCCGCAGTGTGTTCTGGGGGAGCAGATCAATAGCAGCGCTCGTACAAAATACTCCACAACAGCCAATTTAGCCCATGTGTTTACAGAGAAGAGGAACGTCCGACAGGCACAGACACATGTACACAGCCCGAAAACAACCCTGCAACTGGAGTAGATTTGACTAGATAAAATAAATAGGGCTGCAACTAAGACATTTTAGTAGACGAGTCAGGGATTATTGGATTAGATTAGTCAGATATAGATTATATATAATTATATGCCCACTATAGAACATACCTGTATGACTAAGGGATTATATGGTAAAATAAAAGAAAGTACCACAATTTAAAGTTGAAAACACTTTCTGTTGTCTAAATACAGTTTTTTTAAATTATTATTCACGTACTATTGGAATTGACATTGAGTATTGTCTTTTCCTTAGTGTGGAAATAGAGTTTGAAATGTGAGTATTAGTATCACACTACAGGTGAGCGCAGGTCAAGGTTTAGCATCCTGTGATCTCTTGTTTAGTGTGTTTAAAAAAGCGTAATTAAGAATCCTTAAAGGAAAAGTAATGTTTTTTTTCAATCTGAGCCTTATTCCTGTAATAAAACAAGTTGTTTTACTCACCCATAGCACTTTGGTGTCATATGGAGCACTTCCAGAGATGTTTTAGATTAGCGTTAGCCTAGCGCGACTTCTAGCCATAGCTCGGGGCATATAATATATTCCCCAAGCATGTAATATGCCCCGTGCGGGCTCCAAATAACACAAACTTTAGCACTTTTCAAATCATAGAAGCCCGATATCTTAGTCTACGATTTCGTTTGAGTCAAAAGTGGCCTGTAATCCCAGATTTATTCATAGTTTACAGCTTTGCGTTTCATGTTTGGGTCCCGGGAGCTGAGAGCACAGTCCGCACATGCGCACTGTCCTCCTCATCTACTCGAAACTATGGCTAAATCTCGGATTACAGGCCACTTTTGACCACAAGAAATCATAGACTAAAGACATCAGGCTTCTATGATTTGAAAAGTGCTAAAGTTTGTGTTATTTGGAGACCGCAAACATGTGCCCCGAGAACTCACGTTATGGAGATCGCTAAACTAAAACATCTCTGGAAATGCTCCATATGACACCAAAGTGCTATGGGTGAGTAAAACAACTTGTTTTATTACCGAAATAAGGCTCAGATTGTAAAAAAACGTTACTTTTCCTTAAAGGAGATGAAGTGCATTCCAGACGTGTGAAGAGGTTTTTTAATATTGCAAATGCGAATACAAACAGCACATAATCCCAGGGCTCACAGAGTATTGGAGAACATCTCCAGAGCTGAGCTGTAGTATTACTTGCATCACATAAACAAATGGAGGAGGTTAGGGGCCAAAAGCAGTCTGGCAGCACTGGGAGATCAAATAGTCAGTTACAGATGGTTGCATAACTTCAGCACCACATGATGCAAGGAATCTGGCAGAAAATTCTACATTAAATCTCTTTCTGTAAAAACACTTGACAAACACGAATGTGGGGGAATTTAAGATGTAAAAGTCAGTGAGGCAGAAGTGGAGGAGGCTCTGACGTTCAGAGCATGTGACAATTTTGGACTTTGAAAATGATCCAGGCTGACTGCAGGGCGGACGACTGTGTCCTGCTGCTTTTGGCAAAATGTGTGTTCAGCTAAAGCTGGAAATGCTCTGTCGTGCGGACAGGAAGTAGACTTATACAAGGCTTTTATTTACCGTTTGTCATCTGCTCTCCCACACGTGACGCAAGACCTTATGTGTTTTTGTTATAATATTAGTGACTAATACTGTGACGTGTATAAGAAGTGAACTTTATTGATCTCACACTGGAGAAATAACACTGGAGGTAACAGGTATTTACTCAAGAAGGAAACATTACTGTCGACTTTATCATTTCTCTGCACAACACAGAATACAAAAACACTTTATTTGACCGGAGTGACAATAAGCTAAAGCAGGGGGCGGCAACCTTTACCACTCAAAGAGCCGTTTGGAGCCGTTTCACGCCGTAAAGAAAACACTGGAGCCACAAAACACTTTTGAAATTTAAAGGTCCCATGACATGGTACTTGTTGATGCTTTTATATGGCTCCTTAATGGTTCCCTAATACTGTAAATGAATCCTTCTTCAAAATCAACACTCAGTGCATGAGAAACAGAGATAAGATGAGAAAGAGTAATTTTTCTCTCTCTAAACACTCCATTATGGGCGTTGTTGCTTGAATGCAAATGAGGAGGACAGAGATGGCCTATAGTAGAGGGTGGGGGCGTGGCCAAACTCTCCGCTCTCAGCTGTGCGCTCTGATCCATTTCCGCGTTTTTGCGCGGAGGAAGAGATGAGAAGAGTTCCATTGAAAAATAAACACATTTCCACAGAAAATAAAATGAAACCACTGCTGTTCAAAGGTCCAGAGGCTCAGATAAAGGACTTCCGAGCCTAGAAACACTCGGACGTGCCTCCAGGCAAATAAAAAAACGCATTTCGCATTGCCTAGCGCATTCGCAGTCCAAACTCTCTGGGCGTGATTTACAGAGACGCTGAGTTCAGGGTAGGGGAGCTCACATTAACATTCAAAAACCTCAGAAAGTGAAAATTTCATGCCATGGGACCTTTAAAATGAAATAACACTGCATATAACGGCTTTTTTTGCGTTTGTGCCATAGAATTACATTTTGAAAAAGAATGAACTAAAATAAAATACATTTTAATTAAATACACTGGTCCCTTGCTATATCGTGGTTCACTTTTCGTGGCCTCGCTGTTTCGTGGATTTTTTAATTCCAGTTTTTTTTATAGTGTATCAACGCACATTTCTGCGTCCTGATTGGCTGAGGGACTGTAGACCTTTGCTGATTCGTCAGTCCTTCTCCTCCGTGTCTCCTGTACAGAATGTGTTCAGTTTGTCAGATTTATATAAATGTTGGATCGCAGTGTGACTCTGAAGTGCTGTATGTTTGTTTCTCCCCGACAAAACCCGCCACAGCGAAGCGGCGCCAGGACGAAGAGGCTCGGTCATAAGAACTGTGAAATACACACCAAATACACTTTGGTTTCCTTCTATAATACTGTGGCTTTTATGTTGAAAATCTACAAAAGTTTGAGTGTTTAAACGAGAGAGAAATGTGAGAAAACGTTAATTCCAGTGTGAGAAAAGTGTAGAATGTGTGTGGTGAGGCGTTTACAGCCTTAAAACATGGAGAATACTGTAAAATATAAAGCTGATGACTTCGCGGATTTCGCTTACCGTGGGTCATTTTTAGAACGTAACCCCCGTGATAAACGAGGGACTGCTGTCAGAGGGATCGAAGAGCCGCACGCTGGTCTAAAGCGTAACGGTCAGGGCCAGGACTCATTCTAAGTTGGTAGTAGCGGCAGAACAAGAACCCTTAGCAGATTAGATGATTTTACAGTACAACTATAATTCTGTTTTATATTGACTAATTTTTACTAACCAATATAAAGACATTTTCATCCCCTCCTGGAGTACTGCCCACAAATCCTAAAACTGAGTGTGAAACTTGTATCCGTCTTCCCCACGTGCTCTCACCGTACAGAGCACTCCAGGGGCAGCGCTGAGCAAACCAAATGTTTACATTTTATTTGACTTGCTCAGATTTTTGACAGAGAAGGTGTTAGCAGCTAGCCCGCGGCTGCTTATCGCCGGAGCCGTGAGGTAAGGAGAGCGACAGGGCTAGAGGCACATGTTTGAAGTAAAGTGCACCTGCCTACACTGTCAGCAAGAGGCCACTCCGCTAACACACCACCATCGTACATGGAAGTGTGTGATTTAACATTCAGGTCAGAATCATGGACTAACGGAGTGTCACCCGCAGTGTTCGGCTCCAGTGAAATGGAGCTCACAGTTTTAGGAATAAAAACATAATACAAATAAAATGAAATAAAAACACCAGGATCACATAGAACGGAATAATACCAACATTTCAAGACCAAATGACAAGGCAAAGAGTTATTACAGGTTAAATCTAATATTTTAGCTGGGGATGCACCGATGTGAACATTTGAACTGATACCGATATCTGATATTAATGTTGCTGATATCGGCCAATACCGATATTAGCCGATACTGATATTTATTTATTTTTAATTCTGAGATCACATTTTATACTGAAAAGGAATGCAAAATGAATTTTTGAATGTCTTTTTATTTTCAAAACTTGTTTTGACTCCTAATTTTTTTTTTATTATTATTTTTTTTAATAGTGCAACATTGTGTTCTGCGTCCTGATTGGCCGATTGATGTTACAGATGGGGGGGGACCAAAGTGGACCAAACTGGAACTAAACCAGAACCAGACCAGGATCAGACCGGGACTAGACCAGGACTAAATGCGGAATAAACCAGGTCTAGACCCGGTCTAAACAAGGTGTAAACCTGGACTGGACCAGGACTAAACCTGCACTAAACCAGGACTGGACCAGGTCTAGACCTGGACTAAACCAGGTGTAAACCTGGACTGGACCAGGTCTAGACCTGGACTAAACCAGGACTGGACCAGGTCTAAACCAGGATTAAACGCAGGACAGGCACGCAGTCCGAAAAGAGCAAAGGCATGCGGCTCTTTGCCGTTCGTACGCGGCTCGTACGCGGCTCGTACGCGGCTCGTACGCGGCTCGTACGCGGCTCGTACGCGGCTTGGACTGCGTGCCTCCCCCTCGGGACCAGGACATTTCACTATTAATACATTTTGTTGAAAATCTATGAAACTTTGAGTGTTTAAACGAGAGAGAAATATGAGAAAAGGTTAATTGGAGGGATTACTGTACTGACAAATATCGTCGTTAATATCGGCCCACTTTTACACATCGGGCCGATACCGATATGTTAAAATTTGGCAATGTCAGCCGATACCAATGTTAATGCCGATATATGGTGCATCCCTAATTTTAGCTGTAGTACCAGGGGAGCACTTTTCACTGCTGCTCCATCGATTTAAACAACCCACTGCCATTACACAGATCACCAATAAGTACTTTATCATGTTTGGGTCCACTCACTTCTGTCCAGTGATATGATGTCATAGTGGCCAAACGTTTTTCGCAAATTGATTGTTTGTCTCTGGAAGCTGACAGGAGTTCGATACACGTCCAATATCTTCTGACTAAAATGACTCTTATTGGGGAATTGTCACTTAGAATTTCCATGCAAACTAAAGTTGTTTTCTTCAGCAAAGCACTCAAAGAGGTCTCGGAAGGTTTGATCAGTGGAATATAAATGGTTATAGCTAATGTGCTAGTCGCTGCATCCCAAATAAGAGGTAAGCATGGGCGTGCGTCGGCTCTAATTTACTTTCTATTGAAAAACTGTCACCCTCTGTCAGGAACTGCTGCTGTCAGGCTCCTCGTTTTGGTCTTAAAATGTTTGTATTAACCCACTCTACATGATCCCGGTGTGTTTATTTCACTATTTTATCCATAAATCAAGAACTGCCTCTGTGACTTCTAGCCTTGATGAGCTTCATTTGACTGGGTGATGTCACACTCTTACTCCACTTCTTTATACAGTCTGTACATTAGTTATTCAATTATTGTGATTATTCAGGGCACAATATAATCATAATAAATGCAAAATAATAAATTACAATTTTAGAAGCAATAATAAATAAAATCTATATTTTAAAGGTGCATTATGTAACATTTCTGTTGGAGAGCATGCTTCCTGCTTGTCCATGAAATCTTTCACAATATGGTATTAAAAAATAAAAATAAGTAACTTAGCCCGGTAGTTTCAACCTGCTTGTCGCCTAACCTGGGAAATCCCAGACTGCTTTCGTTCATTCTGATCTAAACACAGTCTGGCGACTATGGCGAGTGAGCTCTCCTGATTCTGGGAGCCAATCAGAGAGCGGGGAGGGGTGGAAAGACGGTGACGCGTACTACGCAACAAACGGAAACTTGTAGTTTGAACCAGGTCTGGACTGGGACAAAAAAACGGCCCTGGCATTTTTGGCTTAGACCGGCCCCTCATAATTAGTCCTGGTTTAGTCCTGGTTCAGTCCTGATTTAGTCCTGGTTTAGTCCTGGTTTAGTCCTGGTTTAGTCCTGGTTCAGACCTAATTTAGCCCTGATTTAGACCTGATTAGTCCTGGTTTAGTCCTGGTTCAATCCTGATTTAGTCCTGGTTTAGTCCTGGTTCAGACCTGGTTTAGTCCTGGTTCAGTCCTGATTTAGTCCTGGTTTAGTCCTGGTTCAGACCTAATTTACCCTGATTTAGACCTGATTAGTCCTGGTTTAGTCCTGGTTCAGACCTGATTTAGTCCTGATTTAGATGTAATTAGTCCTGGTTTAGTCCTGGTTCAGACCTGATTTAGTCCTGGTTCAGACCTAATTTAGCCCTGATTTAGACCTGATTAGTCCTGGTTTAGTCCTGGTTCAGACCTGATTTAGTCCTGGTTCAGACCTAATTTAGCCCTGATTTAGACCTGATTAGTCCTGGTTTAGTCCTGGTTCAATCCTGATTTAGTCCTGGTTTAGTCCTGGTTCAGACCTGGTTTAGTCCTGGTTCAGTCCTGATTTAGTCCTGGTTTAGTCCTGGTTCAGACCTAATTTACCCTGATTTAGACCTGATTAGTCCTGGTTTAGTCCTGGTTCAGACCTGATTTAGTCCTGATTTAGATGTAATTAGTCCTGGTTTAGTCCTGGTTCAATCCTGATTTAGTCCTGGTTCAGACCTGATTTAGCCCTGATTTAGACCTGATTAGTCCTGGTTTAGTCCTGGTTCAATCCTGATTTAGTCCTGGTTTAGTCCTGGTTCAGACCTGGTTTAGTCCTGGTTCAGACCTGATGTAGTCCTGGTTTAGTCCTGGTTTAGTCCTGGTTCAGTCCTGGTTCAGTCCTAAATTGTGGGCCGGTCTCTAAGTAAAAAAAAAAAAAAAAAGAAAGAAAAAGAAGGGCATCGGCCCCTAGGACTGTCGGCCCACCGGGAAAATGCCCGGTGTGCCCGATTACCAGTCCAGGCCTGGTTTGAACTGACAACTGACATGATTGGCTCTGGGCTACGTATACGCCAAATGATAGACATTCGTAGCGCCCAATAAACGATCGTAAACCTCCTCTACGAGATATTCAGGAGGTGCTCCCAGACCATCACTGTGATGTGGTCTGGTGTAAACCAGGCAACTTGTCTCCATGGATACGTATAACTTTAATGCTATACTGTGTGGAAACTCCAGGCACAGCAATAACATCTCCATGGAGACAGCAGGATCCATCACCAGAAAAGTTACACAATGCACCTAGATAATGTGAGCCTGGATATTAAGTGCTTTGTTAGCTGGTTGTTTATGTCACTAACCTATAAACAATCATTTAAAATATTTAGAAAACTAAGTACATTTGACCACATCTTTTCCCAATTTCTGGCATCTGGATAACTTCTAACATCCAAATCTCAGACTGGGAGTAAATGACACCCAGGTAGCTGCAGACCAAGAGCTCGTCTCCCATGGGTGCATCGTCATGACCGCACACTGGGAAGAACAGCCGGCCAGCCCAGCCCGCCACCAGACGCATCCCGCAGACCTGTTGCTATAGCGACTTTGACAAAACAGGACGAGACAGGCAATCGGAATTTTCACAAACAACATCTTATCCACAGTGGTATAAGCAGACACTGGGGCAACACTGCTTTTCAAAAGAATTGTTTGAGGAAACGACTGAGCTACGTCTGAGCTGGGATGATACTGAGAGAAGAAGAAAACACTCGAAGGTGAAATGAAGGTTATTGTGGCTGACATCTTTAGTGCCAACAATAATCAAATGAGAGGAGGTGGAAAGTAGCTAATTACAATCACAAATACTTCACATTTCAGTGACTGAGTCGATTTTTCCAGTAACTCTACTTTTTTTAGTACATTTTTAAACCTGTTCTTTCGCTGGAGGGCGTTTTCCAGCATGTAATTGCAATAAGATACAATGGAAATCACAGGAACAGTACAAATCCCACTAGTCCAAGTGTACGTCTGTCTCACTGCCGTCTCTAATCCACCTTTTATCTATAAACACACATAAGAGCTGCACTGACTGTTGATTTGCCAGAGCTTAGAGAATACAGCTGTATAAAAGAGTGGTCGAAAATGCAACTGTAAAGAAAAAAAACATAACAAAAAGACAAGTCACAAGAGTAAAAACAACTAGTAACTAGAATTTTCTTTGTAGTAATAGATATGATCAGATTGAGATGAAGAATTATGAACTAAAATCACACAAATTATGAACTAACATTGCACAAACTAATTGCACTCTGCTGTTTATTTACACTATTAGTGAATTATTCTGCTTTATGATTTGTTTTTAATATTATCATCATGTCATCATATTGACTTTGGGAACGTATCACACTTCAAACTGTGTCATCGCAACTAGAGATGCACTGATATCATACTCGTACAGTGGTACCTCACCTTATGAAATTAATTCGTTCCAGAAGTGGTTTCGTAACGTGAATTTTTCGTAAGTTGAGTAGCTATTTCAATGGAAAAAGCCTGATCCGTTCCAAGGTTGTTGTTTTTTTATAGTGTAACATTTGTGTTCTGCGTCCTGATTGGACTAAACCAGGTCTAGACCAGAACTAAACCAGGTCTAAACCTGGACTGGACCTGGACTAAACCAGGATTATCCTGGGACATGGCAGTGCCGTTGGAGGAGAGCGTTGCTCGTGTCTCCGCGCTCCTTGCGCGTTCCGCGCTAGAGCTAAGAGGCCGAGAAAGACGCTCTTTCAGCGGGAATAAGAGCGGGGGGGGCGGGGCGGGCTCTGGTTCTATGTGACCTCCAGAGCCGGGGGGCTGACACTGTGAGCTAAGAGGCCGAGAAAGACGCTCTTTCAGCGGGAATAAGAGCGGGCCGGGGCGGGCTCTGGTTCTATGTGACCTCCAGAGCCGGGGGGCTGACACTGTGAGCTAACAGGCCGAGAAAGGTGCTCTATCGGCGGGCAAGACCGCGGGGTCTCGCTCGGGGCGGGCTCTGGTTCTATGTGACTTCCAGGTCTAGACCAGAACTAAACCAGGTCTAGACCAGGTCTAAACCAGGTCTAAACCAGGACCGAACCAGGTCCAGACCCGGACCAAACCGGGACCAGACCAGGATTAAATCACCCCGTGCTCGCCCGCGCGTGCTCGGCCCCGAGGGGGAGGCACGGCCCGGGCGCCGCGGCTCCATCCCGTGTCTCCCCCCCACGCTTCACTATCAACACATTCCTTTGAAAATCTATGAAAGTTCGAGTGTTCAAACGAGAGAGAAATGCGAGAAAAGCCCAACTCCAGTCTGAGAAAAGCGTAGAATGTGTGTGGTGAGGCATTTACAGCCCTAAAACATGTAGAACAATTGTAAAATACAAAGTTGTCCTACCTCGTGGACCTCTCCCACCGCGGGCCACCTCTGGAACCTAACCCCGTGTGTGTTGATAAAGTCTATTTACGTTTCGGGGCGTGCATCTGAGCGCGCATTAATTGAATTTTTGAGATTTCGGGTTTCGTAACTTGAATTTTCTTTCGTATCTAGAGACCAAAATTTAACGTGAAGGCGTTTCGTAACTTGGATTTTTCGTTTGTAGAGTCTTTCGTAAGGTGAGGTACCACTGTATTGGATATCAGCAGCGATTAGGGCTGAACGATCGTTTTAGATCGAAAATCGCGATCTCAGACAACGCGATTTTGGGATCGTTAAAGTTGCTTAAAATCGTTAAAGATCGTTAAAGTTTTTGCAGCGCTCCTAACTGACCCAGGTTTTGTTTTCATCAACTATTTCACACATGTATTCCGCCTGGCCCGCCTCCCCGCCACGCCGCTAAACCACCAATCAGAAGCGGCGTGCTGCACATGGACAGGATGGTAATCAATGTCCGTAATCCGTCACTGGAGTGCAGGGCAAGAAAGTCCGGAGAAATGTCTAGTAAAAGTGACACTCGGGCCAAAGAGACAGTTACAACTTCTTTTGCCATCGTAACTCCGTATGACAGAAGCAGCGACGACACCAGGAGAAAACGACTGCCGTAAACACGGTGACCAAAGAGTGGTTTAAAAGCAGCGCTCTCAAGTCTCACGCTTTGAGAGTGTGACACACGCATTTCAACGAGTTCACACGCTCACACGCCACACATGGTATTTCTCGCGCTGAAATTTTGTTAAGCAATTCAATGAAACTCTCGCCACTGGTCACAGCGCTTCTGTGCCCAGAACATCGGTCTGTGTGGCTCAGAAGAGTTATCCAGGCACCACGCCCTTTTCAGCCAATCAGAAAGTAGATTGTTCTGTTGTCGGGCAGACTGTAGAGTCTAGTTTCAGCTAAGCGCGCACTGCACTGTCAGTGATAACTGAAGGACGGGAACTGAACACGAGTGAGACCAACGAATGATGACAAAAAAAAAATCTTACTCCAACCAAACTTCAAAACTTGAGAGCCTGTTTAAAGTCTCCTCCGCACGATGGATAAGAGGTATATGCTTCCCCTCTGTTGTTAGCTAACAAACTGTTTACAAACTCGTTTACATTACAAACGCTATAGAAAGGCTACTGCGATTAGCATCGCTATATTTAAGTTAACTTTAAGTTGCGTTGTATTTTATACATTTGTTATAAAATACAAAAATCCAGCTCCTTGAGCCATAAAAGTCTGACCTCGCTCACTTTAAAAGAGTTTTTTTGCTCTACTTCAGACACAGATGCTCTTTTAGTTCTTCAGGTGGAATAAGTGCGGTCGCTTGAGCGCTCAGTGTGGCCTGTGTACAGCAGGTTTGTTTTTAATAAACAGAACGACATTTGAAATAAATTATTGACTTTAGTTTTCATTCTTGCATTGCAGTTTAGTGGAATTTAGTGTTTGAATGGAATGATGTAAGTTTCTGTGATGTTTGATGCACTGAAACTTAATTTGAAAGAAATCGTGGATGAAATCGAAATTTTTTCAATTTTTTTCTTAAAGGTCCCATGACATGGTACTTCTTGATGCTTTTATATGGCTCCTTAATGGTTCCCTAATACTGTAAATGAATCCTTCTTCAAAATCAACACTCAGTGCATGAGAAAGACCCATGAACACAGTCAGAGTCAGAAAATCTCTCTGAACGACTCCTTCTGGGCCTTGTTGCTTGAATGCAAATGAGAAGGAGACAGATTGGTAAGAGGAAGGGGGGGGGCGGGCAAATGCGCCGCTGGTTCCTTGTGTTAGCGGTGCGCTGTGTGCCTGGCCCCACTTCCGCGTTTTCAGCGCGAAGGAGGAGAGGAGAGCCTTTTCAATGAAAAAAACCACATTTGTACAGAAAATAAAATTAAACCACTGCTGTTTCAGAGGTCCAGAGGGTCGGGTAAAGGACTTCCGAGCCTAGAAACACTCGCACGTGCCTCCAGGCAAATAAAAAAACGCATTTCGCATTGCGTAGCTCCTCCGCGGTCCAAACTCTTTGGGCGTGATTTCCAGAGACAGGGGGTGGACATCCAGACGATGGTGGAACTGCATTTGCATTTCTTTTTTCGATCTGACGTCAATAAGGTCGCCCATTTGAGCTGTGTTTTTTTCAAGCGCAGAAAAGGATCGCAAATGCTCAGTTTAGACATTATGCAACTTTTAGCCATTGGGGGGGGCTAAACAGGGTAGGGGAGCTCACATTAACGTTCAAAAACCTCAGAAAGTGAAAATTTCATGCCATGGGACCTTTAAAATCGTTCAGCCCTAGCAGCGATACTGAAAACAATGACTGGATCAGGTATCGTCTTGTAAATATGTGATATCCTGATTGGACATTTACAGTGATGAAGTGTTGAGCTGTCTGAGTACAGACTTTCAGTACTCTGGAAAAACGTTCATGCTTTTCTTGTATCACTTTCCCTTCTGACAGCGTGGTCTGAAACCTCGCCTTGGGGACTCTCTAGAAAGTGTCAATTTAGGCTTCTGAAATTTATAGAGCCATGTTTTATAAAAAATCAATAATAGATTTGTTTGTTTGTTTGTCACTGCCGGTGTTCTAACATTGCAAGTTATGATACCAACCTGTAGACTATAAGCTTCCTGAGAGTAAATTGAGTTTGGAAGAACGACAAGAATAGATGATGTGAAAGTTAAATATTTTCTTGTTTCTGTTATTGAGTTGAGCTGCAAGGGCCAGTGTCAGCTGTGCCTTTGCCTTTTCGCTGAGGGCTACAACAGATTCCCTGTGCTGTGGAAATATAGAGCAAGAGCAATACCGCAATTTCTATTACTGCCCCACTTTTACCTCTGAAAGTAGCACATTCTTCTTCTTCTACTTCTGAAAACTCACTGCGGTTTGTAAAAATAGTTTAAAGGTGCACTGCGTAACTCTTCTGGTGCTCGACCTTCTCATCTCCTTGATAATGTTTTATCTGTTATAGCATAAAGCACATCCAGTATTCCAGTACAGACGAGCAGGGGACACCACCAGGTCAGGTTACGAGTCAGATCTGTGGAAATACTAGCCCACTAAGAGTGCGTTCTTTTAAAGGGCCCATATATCAGACCCCCCAGGATTTCGCGGGCATTTTTTGTGATTGTTTCGGGCTAAAATCCCTGAATTTGCGGGAGCTTTTCCAAAAAGTTGCGATGAAAGTTGCGGTGTTTTTAAGGTTTTTGTTGCGATTTTGTTGCGGGAGGAAGTGAAAGTTGCGATAAATAGTTGTGATTTTCCATTTTTGTAATTAAAATTGAGTAATATTTTGAATACTGAGTTATTACTGACAAAGAATAATACAAAGACACAGAGATCACAGATATGGTCCTAAAACAACCTTACCAACATCGAAAATAAATGACTACTAGGAGGGGAACTGTTTGGGTCTTTTGCTGTTATTTTTGCGGGCAAATGGCGCCGCAGACATGTTTCTTTGCCATTAGAAGCCGTGTCCCAATTCCCAGAGTGCACAGCTCGGAGCGTGGTTTGAAGGGCATGTGCGTCATTTCTTTTTTGTTAAAGGGATATGCCACCCCCAGGTCAAACTTGGGCATCTCCCCACAGTCCAGAGACTAAAATAAGTGGTGGAAAGCGTTTTCCTGCTCACCCAGCCATTGTCCAGGTCTGTCGCCACTGACCGCCGCGGTATCTGCTGCTCCTCCGCGTTAGACTGGAGTCTAACGTCACCAGAGAAAGATTTCGGCCAAAAGGAATTAATTTGCTCGATGCGTTTCCCAATTACTTTGTGTGTAGTGCGCATTCATATCGAGTGCAAATAAATGTGCAAATCAACACGGAGAGCTTGACTTGGTCATTTTGGGTGGGAACTATTTTCCAGTGCGGAAAATCACAGCCGAAGCACACAGCACGCTGCGTAACAGGGGAACTCCCTTCCTGGTGCGTAAAAGGGATTCCCCTGTCAGCGTGGTGTGTGCTTCGGCTGTGTTTTTCCGCACTGAAAAATAGTTCCCAACCAAAATGACCAAGTCAAGCTCTCCGTGTTGATTTGTACATTTATTTGCACTCGATATGAATGCGCACTACACAGAAAGTAATTGGGAAACGCATCGAGCAAATTAATTCCTTTTGGCCGAAATCTTTCTCTGGCGACGTTAGACTCCAGTCTAAGGCGGAGGAGCTGCAGATACCGCGGCGGTCAGTGCTGACAGACCTGGACAATGGCTGGGTGAGCAGGAAAACGCTTTCCACCACTTATTTTAGTCTCTAGACTGTGGGGAGATGCCCAAGTTTGACCTGGGGGTGGCATATCCCTTTAACACGTGTTCACAGACCGCAGTCGTTTCCATGGAAATCGGGGCGTGGACCAAGCGCGTGAAAAAGCACGCTTCACACACTCGTATATCCCAGCATGCACGCGCGCTACTTCTTCTACGGGAGAAAATGGAGTCGGCGGCTGCTTCCCGTAGTTGCGAGACCTGTCGCATTTCGCAGACGGCCATGCGGTCCGCGGAGTGCACTCAGGGCTGAGCAAGTGTGCACCGCCCTGACTGCAGTCTGAGCCCCTTCAAACCACGCTCCGAACTGTGGACACGGCCGCAGTTTGGTTTTGTCACACGGAAGTAAGGCAGAAGGAAGTTGGTCGACGTGAGTCCAATACGTCGCCGATGACTGGTCAAAATTGGTAAAAATTCCGGAAAAGTTGTGGTGATTGGTCAAAATTGCAACACCGCCCTGAATTCACGGGGATTGGCTGAAGTTGCAAATCGCAGCATCGCGTATTCCTGGAGGGTCTGAATATTACACTATTTTCTGATCTGTTTTAATGTTGTTTTGTCATGAAAAACAAACCTGGTGTTGTGTTTTGTTTCATTCATGCATGTTTAACTCACAAACCCTGCATATTCTTCTCCCAAACTGTAAAAACTCTGTTCCACCTTGTGATGTCACATGGTAATACTGGCACTACTGTGTTTTTAAACTCCAAACACCTTTCGCTAGAACCATTTGGATGATTTCAGCCCTGGAATGGCCAATCTCTATTGAACAAAAGTTAAATGTAGCTATTAACTTGAAACCTACCACGACATGACATCACAAAGTGGAACAGAGCATTTTGAGCTTTGGAGATGTAATAATAAAGGTTTACTCAAATGAAACAAAACACAACTCCAGGTATATTTAGGAGATAACAACATTTAACACGTCAGTTCTGCATAATATAGTATCTTTAAATATATTTTTGAAGATAAAAACCCCTGAACAAAGTGCACAATTAAATGTAATTAAATGTTACGGGTGTCTATTGTAAACCCAGACAAGTGTCATTCTTGTAGCATAAATAAGTTTGCTCTAAATACAGATGTTTTTCCACAGAGTTGCATAAGAGCGACTGATGCCGAGTGCTTTGTTGAACGCGACGCCGGTGAAGAGCGCTATCCAAGGTGCTGATACACAAAAGCACACTTTCTCCACACTCCGCGCACACATACTTGAGTGAGTTAGCCTTTTCAAATGTGAGTAATACAGACTAATGAACCCCATACCCCAGTGGAGTTCCAGCGTAATAGCGTCTTATTGTCACTAATATATGCATAATTTATAGACGTTAGCTTCACTTAAACAGCCGTTCAAAGCACTCGGCAGTCATTGCTAAAGGTATTATTGTATTCCCATAGCGCAGGGATCATTGGAGTTGGCAAAGCACGATTTTTCTAAAGTAACACAATGATTCAAGTATGTGTTTTTATAATTATTACATGGTTTGGTGTATAATTATAACCCTAACCCTAAGCCACAGTATATAACCTTTTAATCAAATACGTTTTTTTGTTTGTTTGCTTGTTTTTTTTTTGCATTTATTGCACTAAAATTTTAACTTTCTATTTCCATAGAATAATGCAGATGACGTGCTACCCATAGAAACAAGCAGGTGACAGATCCCCAACCTGAAAAGTTACACAAGTAGTCTAAGCCGTAATGTGCCCTTTTGATGTGTTAAATTACAGATTTGACTGTGAAGTTTGGCTCAGATTAACCCCTGTCTATATCAGTCAGCCTTTAAGTGGGTACAGTTGGACGTCAGAACGGAGAGATTGAACAAAGCGTAAGTGAGAGGCGCGTGCGAGAGCGACCAGAGGTTTTAAGGCAGCGCAAATGACATTCACAACGTCATTACCAGGGCCCCATAGAGCGACTGGCAGATGCTGATTATGTGTCATCCAGAGTAAGGTCACCCACGGCCTTAAAATGAGCCCTTCGTTCATTTAATCTGTTATTTGAAGCTGATTTCTGCTCCGAGGATAGATGGAAGAAGTGATAAAGGAGCGTGGGATGGGATCACTTGTGAGAAAACGAGTGGGAGAGACAAAAGCTGTTGGGACCAGGGAGAGGCCTGGTTTTGTAAAAGGCAGGAACAGAGGAACGCTTCAGTGGCACATGTCCACCCACCACACCACGTCTGAACGCTACCAGGGTCAGAGGCTGTGATTTTAGTCTAGACATGGGCGGCTAATTTAGGCAAAACACGTTCAGGAGAGATTTATCGTACTTTTAAGATGCTTTTAATTCCCCTGACAATGATTAAGCAGGGTTTTTGGGTTCAAAGTAGACTGATAAAAACCAAAGTCAGAGAATGAAAGATTAGACGTCCTTCATGCAGACCTTGGGCTCTCCTTATTATTGCTTTAATGAGTTCTTCAACAATTTTACCTTTGAGGCGGGGACTTTGTTATTGATTTTGTAAAATGTTATTTGAGGTTTTCCTAGTGTATGTAGAGCGGGACATGCCAAGACTTTTGAGAGTGTTCTTTTGAACCTGTAATGTCATTGTGCTTCCGCTCAGCTTTCACGAACATGTCACACAGGTTATATTTGACCCGTTATGGCAGTGTTTCTCAAATAGTGGGGCGGGCCCCCCTGGGGGGGCGCGGTGTGATGCCAGGGGGGGCGCGTGTGACCCTGGGAAACATGCTTTTTTGCCATACTGTACTAGAACGAAAGTGTAATTGCACATCAACAACAGTAGTTGGCAGTAGCGCTCTCGTTGTCGCTCTGGGGCAGGGTTCGGCGACCTTAAGTACGCGATATACGCACAGAACAGACTTACCATCAGCAGAACATCCTCTGTCACAGAAAAAACACGTTATATTCCACTGAGCTTTGAGTTTATGCAAATGGACCATGTGGTTTTTAAGTTTCGTTTCTGTAAAACGTAAACAAATGTGCACAAAGCTGCATTAAAAGCACATTAATATTTGAGTCCTCAGTGCAAAAAAGAGTGCAGTGTTTGTTGGAAGTTTCTTTCTTTTTTTGTTTTTAATGTTAATAAAAGGATACATTGTTATGCAGAGGTGTACTAATAATTTTCTAGACAAATACTATTAATAGTCGTGCACAGGGAGGGGGGCGTGACATTTTTTCTTCTTCCTAGGGGGGGCGTCATAGAAAATAATTGAGAAGCACTGGGTTATGGCAATACAATGTCTAAACGACTGATATGGGTCTTTCATATCTGATGTCGCTTGTTTAGAATAAGTTCTGTTGATATTTTTGGCCATGATCTGAGGCCGATTTGGATCATTTTCCCCAAATGATGCAATTTAAATTTACAAACTCACCCCAAACGTATTTTTATTTATTTATTTTCCCCCACAAATGTTTTGTGCAGCTGTCTATTCCTAGTAAAGTCTTAATATAAATCTTTGTGTGTATTTTTAGCCAGCAGCAGAAGAAAAAAAACAAAACAAAACATCCCGTGCTGGAAACGTAAGGCCAATAAATATCTACAAAGGTCGAAGTAAAATATTTAGATACATATTTTTACCATAAATACATTTTTGTGTAATTGTGTCATTTTAAAAGGTATGTTAAGCTTTTTATTGGGGTCACACGTAAACCCCAGTATTCATTGTATTAGCAATATCTGAATTCAGTTTTGTGGATCCCATTTTATTTTTTGTTTTTGCGTATTTTCCAGCAGTGATTTCACACAGACTGTAAATGACTGAATTCAAGGTAATGCTAGCACAGTAAACTTATTATTCTAAGCTCTCGATGTCCTCCTCTGTACTATTGACAGCACCGTTGTGATTTCTTGGTACAGAATGAATCCTGTGTGTTTGTGAGTCAGTGGGTAGATGCGTAGTAGCGGCAGCAGTGCGCCTGACATCCCCTGCACCCTCACACTTATGTAACGCAACCTCACGCGGGAAACATGTGGAGGGGCATCCACCAGCACCTGCCAGCACCCGCCAGCACCCACTAAAGCAGAGGACGCAAAACAAGCCCTGACAGCACTGACCTTTGGGTGACTCACAGCTGGACTACAAAATAAGTCAACAAACAAAACGATTCAGCGAGACCATTTTTGAAAAATCACTGAATTCAAAATGTAAATCGATGTCGAAATACAAAATCCGCAAAGGCTAAACCGGAACAGAATCAGGGTAATTTTGAGGTTACGAAACTAAAATGTGAATATTTTGAGGTTACAAACCATATTCGATGCTGCGTACATGTCTGTGAAATTCAATACCAGCTACGGCGACATGTTGATATTCTTACTGCTAATATCAAAACTAGATACTCATTTGAGCATCTGAGTATCGATATTGCAAAAAAAACAATATTTGCGCTTGGTGTTTATTTTGTATATGAAGCAAACATACATTCTATTACTAAAAGAGAAAAAGAAAAGTGTCTTCATTTTGGTATCGTAATATCGTAATACTGAGCGAATTCCGTAGTATCAGAATGGACATCTCTGTATGTTGTGTCGACTATTGAAAGCGCTGCTGTTTTGCTCCACTGTAATAAATAAATAACACAAAAGACTATGATGATGATGATGAGATGATTGTGTTTACAGACGCTTTACCTCGCTTCGGCCACCGTGCAGCAGTAACTCCCGCTCCGCTGCGAGCTCCTCCCCACCCTCAGCTCCTCACGAGACTTGCGGCGATTGAAGTAGTCAGTGAGTTTCCCAAAACTTGACATTGTTTCTGTGACGGTTCTTCCAAAAAATCTCCTCCTTGGACTCCTTGGCGTCTTCTTCTTCTCCTCCCTTCCTTCGCAGCGTCAGCCGAGGGTCCGATTCTCGCTGCGCTCCCTCATCTTCACCTCAAAACAGCTCTTCGCCTCCTTCCCCGCGCTCTCTTAAAATAGTAACAAATTGTAAGTGGCTGGCGATGGCTTCAGATGGAGCGATGCCCCCGCAGAGATGCACAGCAGCGAAAGAGAGAAAGAGAGAGAGGAAGAGGGAGGCAGGAGGATAGCGGCGTCTCCACACCAGTTCTTCTCGTGTTTTGGAGTGCGCTGCGAGCTACTGGGAGGATATGAGCTCCAGCCCACCCCCTCCTTTCTATTCTCTCTCTCTGTCGGACTCACTGCTGCCTCTGCCACTGCTGAGCCTCTCACATGTACTGTCTGTGTGTCTGCGTCTCGTAGATGGATTTTTTCACACCGAGATCAGGTGCGACCCTGTTCGCAAAAACTAGGATCCGGGTGAACTTTCCCTTAAAGGTCCTACAGGTCCTAAAGGTCCTACCTAAAGGTCCTATACCACGCAAAATAGACTCATCTGAGCTTTAAGTCATGTTAGAATACTGTTACCTCATCAAAAACATACCCGGTGTTGTGTTTTATTTCATTCACATGTGTTTTATTAGCATTTTATTATTAGTCTGTGTACATCTGCGAAGCTCAAAATGCTCTGTTCCACCTTGTGATGTTATGAGCTCCTTTTGCATTTTATTCACTAAAGATTGGCAATTCCAGGGTTGAAATCATCCAAATGATTCTAGTGAAGGTGTATGGTAAAGGTGCACTGTGTAACCTGCTTGTCTCCATGGAGATATTACCGTTTGCCTTGATTATTCCACTGTATGGAAATAAACTGGTCACAATGGAGACATGTTAAAGGGATAGCTCGGGTTTTTTTATGTGAATCTGTACGGCGCCCCCTTCAGCAGTGTCGTGCTGACTGACTTACCCCTGACAGTGTCCTCTGAGCCGAGTTCTGCCCCGGTTCTGCCCCTGACAGTGTCCTCTGAGCCAAGTTCTGCCCTGGTTCTACCCCTGACAGTGTCCTCTGAGCCGAGTTCTACCCCTGACAGTGTCCTCTGAGCCGAGTTCTTCCTCGGTTCTGCCCTTGACAGTGTCCTCTGAGCCGAGTTCTGCCCCTGACAGTGTCCTCTGAGCCGAGTTCTTCCCCAGTTCTGCCCCTGACAGTGTCCTCTGAGCCGAGTTCTGCCCCTGACAGTGTCCTCTGAGCCGAGTTCTACCCCTGACAGTGTCCTCTGAGCCGAGTTCTTCCTCGGTTCTGCCCTTGACAGTGTCCTCTGAGCCGAGTTCTGCCCCTGACAGTGTCCTCTGAGCCGAGTTCTTCCCCAGTTCTGCCCCTGACAGTGTCCTCTGAGACGAGTTCTGCCCCTGACAGTGTCCTCTGAGCCGAGTTCTGCCCCGGTTCTGCCCCTGACAGTGTCCTCTGAGCCGAGTTCTGCCCCTGACAGTGTCCTCTGAGCCGAGTTCTTCCCCAGTTCTGCCCCTGACAGTGTCCTCTGAGCCGAGTTCTGCCCCTGACAGTGTCCTCTGAGCCGAGTTCTGCCCCGGTTCTGCCCCTGACAGTGTCCTCTGAGCCGAGTTCTGCCCCTGACAGGGTCCTCTGAGCCGAGTTCTGCCCTGGTTCTGCCCCTGACAGTGTCCTCTGAGCCGAGTTCTTCCCCGGTTCTTCCCCTGACAGTGTCATCTGAGCCGAGTTCTGCCCCGGTTCTGCCCCTGACAGTGTCCTCTGAGCCGAGTTCTTCCCCGGTTCTTCCCCTGACAGTGTCCTCTGAGCCGAGTTCTGCCCCGGTTCTGCCCCTGACAGTGTCCTCTGAGCCGAGTTCTGCCCCGGTTCTGCCCCTGACAGTGTCCTCTGAGCCGAGTTCTGCCCCGGTTCTTCCCCTGACAGTGTCCTCTGAGCCGAGTTCTTCCCCGGTTCTGCCCCTGACAGTGTCCTCTGAGCCGAGTTCTGCCCCTGACAGTGTCCTCTGAGCCGAGTTCTGCCCCGGTTCTGCCCCTGACAGTGTCCTCTGAGCCGAGTTCTGCCCCGGTTCTGCCCCTGACAGTGTCCTCTGAGGTGAGTTCTGCCCCTGACAGTGTCCTCTGAGCCGAGTTCTGCCCTGGTTCTGCCCCTGACAGTGTCCTCTGAGCCGAGTTCTGCCCTGGTTCTGCCCCTGACAGTGTCCTCTGAGCCGAGTTCTGCCCCGGTTCTGCCCTTGACAGTGTCCTCTGAGCCGAGTTCTGCCCCGGTTCTGCCCCTGACAGTGTCCTCTGAGCCGAGTTCTGCCCCTGACAGTGTCCTCTGAGCCGAGTTCTGCCCCTGACAGTGTCCTCTGAGCCGAGTTCTGCCCCGGTTCTGCCCCTGACAGTGTCCTCTGAGGTGAGTTCTGCCCCTGACAGTGTCCTCTGAGGTGAGTTCTGCCCCTGACAGTGTCCTCTGAGCCGAGTTCTGCCCCGGTTCTGCCCCTGACAGTGTCCTCTGAGCCGAGTTCTGCCCCGGTTCTGCCCCTGACAGTGTCCTCTGAGGTGAGTTCTGCCCCTGACAGTGTCCTCTGAGCCGAGCTGACCAAAGTTAGCGGGGACAGTTAGTAAAGCTTTTTGACAATACCCACCCTGCCTTCATCTCTTCAACCTGTTGCCCTCTGGCAGGCGCTCCAGGTCCATATCAGCCAGGACAAATAGACTCAGGGACGGCTTCTTTCCCAAAGCTGTCACCAAACTGAACTCCAATTTGCACTAGAACTGCCATTTGCACTGAGTTTTGGACTATCTCTACACTACCTCTGCCCGGTATGCTGTATGTGTGCATATGTGTCTTGTTTTTAGCAGAGTAGTAGTTTTTATTAGTACACTATTTATTCTTTTATACTTGTGCTGAGTGAAGGGGGGCTTCAAATCTCATTGTACTGTGAATAATGACAATAAAGGCTTTCTATTATATTCTATTTATCTTCTCAAAACAATATTTGTCCAAAAAGTGATCTACTTGTAAGTGGCGATGTTTACAAGTGAACAGGCTGATAATAATAATAACAGGCGCGCAGTGATACAACTCGAGAGAAAACGGCACCAAGCGACTGAAAATATATATACAATCGTTATTTTGTATTAGGCTATATGTTTAATATTTTGTTTAAAATTGAAAGTGTATCTGTATAGACATATTTTTATCATGTTAATTTGCTCATATCACTTTATTTGACACATGTGTTTGAGTTCACTAAGAGTTAATGGAGGTCTAAGGGAGAGCCTGAGAAGAGCCTGAGGAGAGTTTTGAGAAGATCTGACGTCATTACGTAGCTGCCCATTGCATCCCTGAAGTACGTCTTGGGGGTGAACGCAGATCAAGTGATTGGTTTTCATAAACGTTTCTCACATACCTGACCTTTTATGATTCAGCTGCTCTCTCCCACATAAGCCCGACTCTCCACTGGAACCATGTTACTGCTATAGGCTGATGAATGGATAACACCAGTGCTACGCTATGACGAGTTCAACTTCAAGTCAAGATGCGTTCGAGGACGAGTTTTTAGGGAGTAATATGCATTCTCTTCAGCGGGGCCCTTCTGCCAAGCAAGAAAAGAAGCATTAAGCTGAATTGAGGCCATTGGCTGCAGTGTATATCCTACGGCTCTTATTTTGATTCACACACTGGCTAATGGCGGCTACTTTCACCTAAACCTCCACACAGGAGAGACCCAGGGCGGCGGACCCTCAGACACAGACCTGCCGCCGGGGCCGGGGCACTCGCTCTGTCAGCCTCTGCCTGATCATTTCTGAGTGAAAAGATTCACCTGGGCGCAGTTCGCAGAGGGCTTAAGTCTACCTGGTGCCCTAGTGCTAACATGGTAATACGGCCAATAGTCTTCACTTTCAGATTTAAGTGGAAGTGGGATTAAGACTAGTTTTTCCAACCAGCTAATGCATTTGGCTTCTGGACCTTGTGCCATGGACCTGACTGGACCGGGACTTGGACCAGTTAGCTCTCAGACAGAAACAGGATTACGGATAAACACTCTGCTTCAGTCCTCTGGAGGAGCTAAGAGGCTTGTTTTCGTTAGTTTTGGGCAAATCTGAGGACGGAGACTCACAGGTAAATAGTTTTATAGTGTTAATAGTTAAATAGTGCGTAAATGGCCGTTGTGCTCTGATATAGTTCAGTTCAATAGTGACCAAAATGACTGTTTCTGGTATTCGTTAGAATACTGTATAGCCTATACATCCTCCTGGGACCTGAAGAAAAAAAGTGTATCTGAATTATTATTATTATTATTTAAATGTTCTATTTGGAGGTAAATGAACACCTTAACTCATTGACTGCCGTGACGTCTATAGACGTCAAAGACGTTTTTCAGCGGGGGTCGCTAGAATACGACCTGGAGCAACTTTGAAGGTGTAATTCAGGTCTCCCAACCTGTAGGTAGCGATCTTATCTGCCGATCAGAGACGCGGAAGAGAGGAAGAGTGTAGTTTGTGTACTGTGTATTGGCGAGAGAAGCAAGATGGTTAGGCGAGGGAACCCGGAAAAGCAGAAAACTCTTGATCAGAGCCTCCGGAGCGATCTGATCGCTCTTGGGACCCAGGATCCCGGATCAGAGGATCGCAGAGACACACCGGATCAAGCAGCAAGATCGGAGCAGAGATCTGCTCTGCCCGAGGCAGGGGACGTGTCATGTGTGCGCTGCGCGGAGCAGGAACTCTGATCAGAACTACGACAGCGCCAAAGAAGAAGTTTACTGACTTGGAGCAGTAGATACTCGTCTCCAAAGAGGCATGAGATGAGAAGAATTAAGTTTACATGATGCTGCTGTGGTAATTGTAATGAATGAAGCTATATGTGTGTGTACGTGCGCGTGTAGCTGTGTGTGTGTAAAGGTTTATGCATGGGCTTGTGTGTATGTACATATGTGTGTGTGTGTGTGTGTGTGTGTTACTTTTTATTATGGGTCTGTACTCTGAGCCTCAATTTTGAAGTAACAAAGTTCACAATTGATGTGAAGGAATTTTCAATTCACAGAGCCTTATATTCTTATATTTGTAAATAAAAAATGTACTTTGTCATCAAAAATCTCTTTCTCTGTTGTTTTAGATGTTTGAGGTGTCACTAAATCAATAAGTATTGACATCAAAATCACCGATCTGCATGAAATCCTTCTTTGCACAAAACGTTCGTTTTCTCCACTTTGTGGTCAAAAAACTGTGTTTTTGCTGAAACTACCCTATGTTCTACTATCAATTACTTGAGAACCGAAAAGGTTAGAAGCATAATTTTTTTCCAGGTGAAAGAAGAGAGTCTACACTTTATTTTGATGTGTGTCATGTTTATATAGTCAAAGAACTCAGTATTCTGTGAGTCTTGTAAAATCAGTGAAAATGCAGTAAAACCTCTGGCAGTCTGAGGTTGGAATTCTGAAAAAACATTTACATTTTGTTAATTTTATTTGTATTCATAATAATAATATCCGTACCGTGTCCTGCGTAATGGACTTCGGGGACATTTTGGTGTTAAATTCATGTGAAGTTAACAACCTCACAAAAACTTTTTTTTTTTGATGACCAACATCTCTGAAAAGCTTCTACAGTCACGTCAAATAGTTTCTAGTCTCCCTTTTAATTTCTTATTTATGCATTTTATTAATTTATTTTTTTTATGTATTATTTCTTTTGTACTCATTTATTTTTATTTATTTTAGTATTTTTTATTTTTATTTTTATGTACTGTATTATTTATTTTCCATTTATTTATTTATTTTTATTTATTTTAGTTTTTTTATTTATTGTTATTTTTATATATTATTTATTTTCTATTTATTTATTTTAGTATTTTTTTATTTATTTATTGTTATTTTTATGTATTATTTATTTTGACACACGGGTTAACCCAGTGTCCACTATAAAGGACGCAAATGAACGGGCGGGTCTCAGATTACGAATCAGAAAATAGCGTAATATGGGCCCTTTAATTGCACCTGCTGATCAATTCCTTGCCCCTGAAAAAATGTTTGATGTGTCGAGGTGAGATGAGCCACAAAAGCACGTTCCTCTTGTTATTTTGCGGAGGAAACAAGGAGGAGTGGTGAGGAGGGAGGGGGTGGTCTACGGGGCTAATTAGACTCAAGCAGGCAGATATCCCTACGCCTATAGCGCCGTTCCAGTCTCTTGAAAATCTTTCCTCTTCATTGCGTATCCCTGCACACGCCTGATAGGATCTCGGTATAAAATGACTTTCTCGAGGCTGTTTTATCACACCTGTCATGATCGGAATACAGATCGCAGATTTCCACACTGCAAAAACTCAAATCTTGCCAAAGTTAAAGATGCATTTCACAACTTTTCACCTGCTTGTCTCCATGGAAATGTTAATGTTGTGTGTGGAATGTTCCATGGTATGACTTTAAACACATCTAACTAGTTTATTCATTATGGATGTTTCTATTGCTCAAAAATGCAATGATTTTCTCTGTGAATAGGGTCGCCTCTCCACAGATGCGACCTGTAATGTAGCCTATAGTGCTCTCCCTGGAGATGGAACATTCTAGACAAAGCAATAACTTCTCCATTAGGGCTGAACGATCATTTTAGATCGAAAATCGCGATCTCAGACAACGCGATTTTGGGATCGTTAAAGTTGCTTAAAATCGTTAAAGATCGTTAAAGTTTTTTGCAGCGCTCCTAACTGACCCAGGTTTTGTTTTCGTCAACTATTTCACACATGTGTGCCGCCTCCCCGCCACACCGCTAAACCACCAATCAGAAGCGGCGTGCTGTGTGTGGACAGGCTGGTGAGGCCGGTGTTAGCCGCTCCGCTCCGAGTGAGCCATCAACGCAAATACGACGTGTAGCCCCGTGCGGTCTGAGGAGTCGCGAGCTGGTGAAGCCGGTGAAGCCGGTGTTAGCCCCGTTTAATCAATGTCCGTAATCCGTCACACGAGTGCAGGGCGAGAAAGTCCGGAGAAACGTTAGTGAAAGTGATACTCGGGCCAAAGAGACAGTTACAACTTCTTTTGCCAGTGTAACTCCGTATGACAGAAGCAGCCGACGACACCAGGAGAAAACGACTGTCGTAACACACGACATCGCCAAGGAAATGGTGCCTGTAAACACGGTGACCAAAGAGTCGTTTACAAGTCTCCTCCGCACGATGGATCAGAGGTATTCCCCTCTGTTAGCTGACAAACTGTTAGCTAACAGGGTCGTGTTTAGCAGCTAACACGACCCTGTTAGCTTGTTTACATTACAAACACTATAGAAAGGCGACCGCGATTAGCATCGCTATATTTAGCATCGCTATATTTAAGTTAAGTTTAAGTTGCGTTGTATTTTATACGTTTGTTGTAAAATACAAAAATCCAGCTCTTTGAGCCATAAAAGTCTGACCTCGCTCACTTTAAAAGAGTTTTTTTGCTCTACTTCAGACACAGATGCTCTTTTAGTTCTTCAGGTGGAATAAGTGCGGTCGCTCGAGCGCTCAGTGTGGCCTGTGTACAGCAGGTTTGTTTTTAAGAAACAGAACGACATTTGAAATAAATTAGAGTTTAGTTTTCATTTTTGCATTACAGTTTAGTGGAATTTAGTGTTTGAATGGGATGATGTAAGTTTCTGTGATGTTTGATGCACTGAAACTTCATTTGAAAGAAATCGTGGATGAAATCGAAATCGCAATATCTGCCAGAAAAATCGCAATTCAATTTTTTTCTTAAAATCGTTCAGCCCTAATCTCCATGAAGACAAGCAGGTGGTGGACCTTTCACCAGAAATGTAGCTTAATAAATGTAGCTTAATGCACCTAAGATTAGATTGATCATGATTTCAGTACATTTCACTTGACAATAATGATCTACCAATGGAACACTTCAAATAAGAAACAAAATCTAATGTTGCTTGAATTAAAAACACTTATTTCATTAGTAGATCATTTTACTTATCAAGCTGAATCTACTCAAAGTAACATGTTTTTAATTTAAAGGTGCACTGTGCAACTTTTCTGGTGGAGGGTCTGCTACCTACTTGTCTCCATGGAGATATTATTGCTTTGCCTGGAAGGTTCCTTGGTGTGACATTAAACATATCCAAGTGGCATTCATTCATTATGGTGTTTCGTTTCCTTCTGTGAACTGGGGCGAATCTCCACAGAGCTGACTCGTAATGAAGCGTAGTGCTGTCATCTGACCTGTCTACACTGTGGAACATTCTAGACACAGCAGTAACATCTCCATGGAGACAAGCAGGTGGCCATCCCTCACGTGAAATGTTACGCAGTGCGACTTTAAGTCATTTTAACGTACTTAGGTGTTGCTTTTAGCACCAAATGAATATGCAAAGTATCATTTTACGTAGAATTAGTGGGCTGACAGTGCTGGGTCAGCTGGTCAGCATGCGGTCAGGGAGGTTGATTGGTCAAATAATACAACAAAGAAGGTCAGGTGTTCATTAGAATAAGTAATGAGGATTGTTAAAAGGCAAAATGGAAACAAGACTAAATGTTAACACTGCACAATTGAAAACTCATTTGGAACGCCAAATGTCTGATTAATTTTATTTGTAAGAAAATCTGTTGATGTTTGAGGAAACATCTGTGAACATCAATGCTTCCTGCTGGATCATTACAGAAGACTTTTGGTTTTTCTGGTATTTAGTTCTAAGCCGTGTTGAGACGTAACAGAACACATGTACTGAAACAGTGTCTTCTGAATGCTCATTTTGACTAAGTGTATTTCCGATTAACATTAATTTGTCATTTGGTGGTATTCAGAATACAGTTAGTTTTCTAAATTAAAACAAATACTTTGGACTGCACGGCATTAGAGAGAAAACAAGCACACATACGTCTTATGTGTGTACATGTGATTTTTCCTTCTCTAATTAGACATAAGTTGATGCAAAACAAAAAATTACACTGAAATTATGATGTTTTATAGTATAATTTAAATGCAACTCAGTGTAAGTATTCAGAATACCGTAGTCTGATTGGACCATGTATCAGAATATGTTACAAAATACATTTTAATTTGGGTATTCTGTATTAGACCTGCGCAATTTATCGATTAAATCGATTAATTTGACTTTACAGTTCAGGACGATGTGCTTTTATGAAAATCGATTTTTTAAATTATTTTTTAACCGCAAGCGGAACTAATGTGCGGCCACGTTTTACACGGGTAAGTTAGCGGGGCGTACCCAAACATTGTACGAGCTAGCGCGGCTAGCGAGTGAGCTAAAGCCGGAGCTTGTACCAAACAAAGGTGTTTACATCTGTTATATGGAACTGGTTCAGTTTTCTTGTGTCGGACTTAGAACAAACGAGTGCTCGCTGTGAGGTCTGTTCAAAAGCTGCAGCACGCAGCGGAATGGGAGAAGTGCAGAAGTGCGAACGGAATGAAAATATCCACCGTCCAGTCCCTAAAACATTTTCGAACTGTTTGCAATATGATAAGCACGGCCCACGATGGAAGGCAATCACACACGCTGTTGTATGTTTTACCAAAAACATGATGTATGTTGTAAAAGACATGGTGCCCATATAAACTGTGGAAAAGCCCGGATTCATTAACATGGTGAAAGTTTTGAACCCGAAGTATGTGCTATCAAGCCGCAAATATTTTTCTTGTGTTGCCACAGCTGTACACAGACTGCACAAGCTACACACATGAACACAGACAGTGGCTTTTCTGCATCACTGAGGAAAAACTAAAACACAACACTCCCCACTCCAGTCCATCTTTCCCACAATCAGGGAATAATTTAGCTCCATAAAATGCTTCTTTATAAAAGAAAGATATTTATATAACTGTTATTATTGTTATATATATTTTGTTGTAATATCATTTTGAGTTGATAAGGGGCAGATATCATAAGCTTCTTTCTGTTCCCTTTTCATTCATATTTAAGCTATAATTGTATAGATGCAATTGTGTTGCATCTGTTATTTTTGTTTTGTTTTAACAAATGAAATAAATAAATGAAAATGAAATGATATACAGTGGTACCTCACCTTACGAATGACCCAACAAACGAAAACTTCAAGTTACGAAACGCCTTCACGTTAAATTTTGGTCTCTAGATACGAAAGGAAATTCAAGTTACGAAACGCAAAATCTCAAAAATTCAAATAATGCGCGCTCAGCCACACACATTATAGCTTTTCTCAGACTGGATTTAAACCCCTCTCACACCTGTCCCCCGTTCAAACACCCAAACCCCCACAGATTCCCAACAAAACGTATCAATAGTGAAGTGTGGGGGGAAGCGGGAGGGGGGAGAAAAATGCGCTCTGACACGTGTGATAGCGCAGCATGACCCGGCGCGGAGCTGCCAGCAGGTCCAGACCAAGGTCTAAACCTGGACTAGACCAGGTGGATTAAAGCGCCGTGTGCGGGTCTATTTCCTGGTTTCGTTTCGAGTCACAGCTGAGGCGAGCAGCGAGGGGGACCGCACGCAGTCTGAACGCATGAACGCATGAACGAGACCCATGCAAGAGCCGCGGTGGTCTAGACCTCCTCTAGACCTGACCAGGTCTAGAGGAGGTCTAGAGGAGCCGCGGTGGTCTGGACTAAACCAGGACTAAACGCGGACTAAACCACGTTTAGGGGACGTCCATCTGCTGCTGGATATGGGACTTCCTCACCAACAGGCCACAGGCGGTGAGGATCGGCAGCCACGTCTCCTCCACACGTGTCCTCAGCACTGGGGCACCCCAGGGCTGTGTTCTCAGCCCTCTCCTGTACTCCCTGTTCACCCATGACTGTACCGCCAGGCACAGCTCCAACACCATCCTCAAGTTTGCTGACGACACCACCATCCTAGGCCTCATCACCAACAACGATGAGAGCGCCTACAGAGACGAGGTGAAATCACTGACCAGCTGGTGTCAGGAAAATAACCTCTCTCTGAACATCAGCAAAACTAAGGAAATGATGGTGGACTTCAGGAGACAGCGTGTAGACCAGCATCCCCCCATCTCCATTAACAACGCTGAGGTGGAGCAGGTCAGCAGCTTTAAGTTCCTTGGGGTCCACATCACTGAGGATCTGTCCTGGACACTACATACAGACACTGTGGTTAAGAAAGCCCGACAAAGACTCTACTTCCTGAGGAAGTTGAGGAAGTTTGGTATGAACACCAGCATCCTCACAAACTTCTACAGGTGCACCATGGAGAGCCTGCTGACGGGCTGCATCACAGTGTGGTATGGGAACCACAAAGCACTAAAGAGGGTGGTGCGAGCGGCAGAGGACATCACTGGCAGCAGCCTCCCCTCCATCCAGGACATTTACCACAGCAGGGGTCTGCGTAAGGCACGCAGCATCACTAAGGACCATACTCATCCGGCACAAGGACTCTTCCGTCTGCTACCCTCTGGTAGACGATACAGGAGCCTGCAGCACGCACAAAAAGACTCAAAGACAGATATTACCCCCAAGCTGTCAGACTACTGAACTCTGGGTAATACTCTAAATAATACTGAACTCTCAATAATACTGCACTAAACTACTTTTCATTATGCAGAATATGTTTACTGCTGCTGCTCTGTATGAATGTATCATGTCTGTCACTACCTCACTGTAAATTACTGTTACATGTGCAATAATCAGTGCAATAACCTATGTGCAATATTTATACCACACTATGTGCAATACGAAATCCACATGCAACACCTACACCACACCATATTATGTGCAATCTGTGAAATACTTACACCTTATTTGATCTTTGATTTAACCCTACTTGCACCTTGTACATTGTACCCTGTATTTTTTTTATTACATTTTATTACATATTTTATTATATTGTTTATTATATTGTTTATTATATTGTTTATTATATTGTTTACTTCTTCCCCTGCACTTTTGCATCACTTTTCTTACCATGTACTATTATTGCATGTTATTAGTACTTCTTGACTATCTTAGCGAGTCAACGGTTCTTCTGATCCTAAACATTTCATTGCATTGTTGACCTTGTGTTGATTCTGCATATGACAAATAAACAATCTTGAATCTTGAATCTTCTCATTTTTTAGCAAGCACCAGGTTTTCATTCAGGTCTATATGTTTTTATTCCTGAAGACCACTGACCTTTTCATGAGTCTTCATTTTTCACGTATTCACAAAGTACTGCTGGTATTATTAGTTCTGGTTGTATTAGTACTGGGATGTGGGTGGGGACAGTGGCTAGATAAATGGGTTAGCCATGTTCATTCACAACTTTAAAGGTCATATATTACACAAAATTGACTCTTGAGAGTTTTAAGCCATTATAAAGCTGTTATAAAGCTCTTACCTCATCAAAAACAGGCCTGGAGCTGTGTTTTGTTTCATTCACGCATGTTTGAGTAATCCTGGTTTATCAGTCTGTGTACATCTCCATGAAGTGAACAGCTCCTTTTACCTTTAGTTCAGTCGAGGTTGGAAACTCCAGCAATTTTTGGAAATTACCCAAAAGATTCTAGTGTTTAAAAGATGCAGGAACTGTGTGTTAAACATGTGCCAATGAAACAAAACACAACTTGTATGTTTTAGAGAAGAAAACAATAGATAGATGATAACAGATCAGAAAATAGCGTAACATGGGCCCTTTAACTACCACTGACCCAAAACAGTTATATTGTGATAAATGATTAAAATAAAATATGAAATCACAGACAAGACTTAACAGAACTTGGTGTGAGTGTGTGGACCATGACCCCGGTCAGTATTTGTCCTCCTCTGTCTGTGCTGTCCAGTGATCCTCCGTTCAGCCTAATGTGCTGTGAAGGCTGTGTGAGCTTTAACAGTTTTGTGCTAAACCGTTGAGCTCATCGATTGGCTGTCTCTGCTGTCTCAGTGCATCGCTCACTAAATTCTCCTCATTCTCTTCTCCTTCTTCTGCAGTGATTGTGAGCCCACGCTCCTGCCTGCGCTCTAGTGCTTCTGGATAGTCTGGATAGCTTAGCATGCCACAAAGAAACACGTGAATATTACCCCTGGGTCCTCTACCTCAGTGTTAGTGTTAAAGATGTTAAAGACCATATCTGCACGGGAATTCTATTTATACAGAAAAAGTAGTAGGAAACAATGTCATATAAATGTCACACACTGAGTAGCATCTCCTTTCTGCTGTTGTCCCATATAAATCCTTAAAATATGTAGTCAACTAATGCAAAATTTAGTCAAAGTTTAGACTAACGCACCATCGACCAATGAATCAAATAAATGAGGAAAAGCTGACAGTCCAGTTTTTAGGGAGTAATATGTACAGTAAGACAAGCACGTGCTGTTACCAAGACAAATTACAGGTCAGATCACAGTAAGAATGCATTAATTTCACTGTATATTTAGTAAATAAAACTGTAATTGAAAAAAATTTAAGAAATGAAAATTTATGTTCCATATTGTTTAATCCAGAGGTGTCAAACTCATTCTGGTCCGGGGGCCGTATCCAACCGACTTTGATCCTAAAGGGGCCGGATCAGAAAACTCATGGCAAATATACCCCAAAAATAACAATAAGTCCAAATATTTGTGCAGAGAAACACAAATCTCTTACAGACTGCTGTTTCTTCAGTCCAGCAATAATTCGTTTATCTTCTGTCTTTAATTCTCCGTTCAAGTTCTTGTATTGTTTGAAATGCCATGTCTCGTAGTGGCCTTTACGATTATATTCCTTGAGCACCGCCACTTGTTCCAAACACACCGAGCGTACAGGTTTCCCATTCACCTCTGTGAACAAAGAGGAATTAGTCCATTTTTCTTGGAAAATCCTGCACTCGGCGTCCACTTTTGTCATTTTTGACATTTTGCTGATGATGATGTCACGGTCAACAGTCAAAACGATGGTGCTTTAAGAGCGTTTGGAAAGAGGCGAGTCTTCATTTGTGCTGCTCTGGTGGGAGGGGCCACGTACAGAGGCTCTGGAGACGCTGCTATGCTAAACTGCAAAGAAAATTACCAATATTTTAATAGAAAATTTAAATATAATTTTAATATTTTTATAGAAAATCAGCTGAGGGACAGATTAAAGGTCTTGTAAGGCCGAATCTGGCCCCCGGGCCGCATGTTTGACACCCCTGGTTTAATCCGTACCGTGTAACCTTTCGGTTGGGGGTCCGTCACCTTCTTGTTTCTATGGATATGGCAATGCTCTGCTTAAAATGTTCCATAATATGACATTACACACCTCTTACATTTATTCACTTACACGTGGTTCTATTGCTCAAAAATACCTAGAAAAACGTGCATTCTAACTGTGAGCGGGGTCGCCGCTCCACAGATCTGAACTGTAACTTGGTCTGATAACATCTTCATAAAGAAAAGTATCTGATGAAGAGTTAGATCATGTACACCCCTCACCAGAAAAGTTACATAGTGCACCTTTAATTGTAAGTGTAGAGGAAAACGTGGCAGAAAAGGTGATACAGAATGTCAATAGAATGTGACTTATATTTAGGTTGAAATGCAGTTTAGAGGATTACATCTACACCTCGGACTTCACATATAACACGGACAGCTGCCATCTCCAGAAGTTCTCTGACGACTCGGCCATTGTGGGCTGTGTGTCTGAGGGGAACGAGCTGGAGTACCGCTCGGTCATCAGTGACTTTGTGGACTGGTGTGGGCGCAACCACCTGTGCCTTAACACCAGTAAGACAAAGGAGCTGGTGATCGACTTCAGGAGGAGACCACTACCTCACTCACCGGTGAACATCCAGGGGCAGGACATAGAGACTGTGGACAGTTTCAAGTACCTGGGTGTTCACCTCAACAATAAACTGGACTCGTCCCACAACACTGACGCCCTGTACAAGAAGGGCCAAAGTCGCCTCCACCTCCTGAGGAGACTGAGGTCCTTTGGAGTGTGCAGGCCTCTGCTCAAGACTTTTTATGACTCTGTGGTGGCCTCTGCTCTCCTCTGTCGTCTGCTGGGCCCCGAGCAGCACAGAACGGGACAGGAAGAGACTTAATAAGCTGGTCAAGAGGGCCAGCTCTGTCCTGGGCTGTCCTCTGGACCGTGTAGAGGAGGTGGCTGAGAGGAGGGTACTGGCCAAATTCACGTCCATCATGGACGACACCTCTCACCCTCTGCACCTTCAGCAGCCGACTGAGGCACCCCCAGTGCAAGAAGGAGCGCTACTGCAGATCCTTCATCCCCACCACCATCAGACTGTATAATTCTACTGTATAGTCCTACCGTGCAATATCGTTTTTCCAATTTTTTCAATTCTCTCCCTGTCACTGTTTTTTATTATTATTACTACTATTATTATTATTCGATTTATTACTTATTTTTTTATTATTATTACCTATCTTTATGCCATTCTTGCTGCATGCACTTGTTTTCTTGTTCAAACTGTCCCTACCTGGAGCTACTGTGACAAGTAAATTTCTCCTGTGTGAGATCAATAAAGTCTTATCTTATCTTATCTTATCTGAAAAAGGGTCCAGCTGCACTTTAAGCTGACCAGGTCTTCAGAGATTTCTCAGTGCGACAGAGGAGTGGGTCCAGTCTTTTTCTCCTTGAAGCTCTGTGCTTCAAATGAGTTTGGTTGATGAATAAAGCATTACCCTGGGCTGTCACCGAGCACAAAAACATCAGTCCACTCGTTCAAGGTCAAGTGGAGGTCACCTACTGACGCACACAAATGCAAGGTTATTGGTAAATGTATGATTGTACGGGTGAAAGACCCGCTGCTCTTACAAAAGCAGCTCATTATTCAGGCGCCCGTCACACAAGCTGGTCAATGGGAACATTTACACGAAAAATCAGATAACGGGAATAATCAGATATACCGATAATAAACCGCTCTGATCTCAGACTTTTGAAATAATTCTTCTCGTTTTCTCTTTCATTTATGCCTTATTAGTTTGCCCTTTTAGCATAATTTTTCTTATCAAAACCTGCATAAGCGAGAACAATCAGAAAGTACTCAGATCGAACTGTTTACATGACATTTTAATCATCTGAGAACTCAGATGATGGTCAGATTTTGGATGTAGATGTAAACATGGTGATCTACCTGATGACTTTTCACATTCTAAACAATCTAAAAAGATATAAATGTTAAGGAAATCCCACTAACCGAAGATGACAGTAAGGACTGGAAAAGTTATGATACTGCAATTATGAGTTTTAAATTTCACCTTACATATTACATTTTCATTCTAGCTCGTACACCTAGAAATATAAAATGTTGGAGATTCATAACCAAATCTTATATTTTCATTCATCTCACTGATTCTCTAGTATGAGCCACATTTTCTGAATAAATGATAAAGATAATTATACTGTGACCTAAAAAAATCAACAAATACATAAAAATAAAGACAAATACCTGTTACTAAGCACTATTTTGTGGATCGAATGCGCATACGGTTTACTATACAGTGCCGTGAAAAAGTATTTGCCCCCTTCCTGATTTCTGTGTTTTTTGCATATTTATCACTCAAAACATTGTCAGATCATCAAACCAATTTTAATATCACACAGAAACAACCCAAGGAAAGACAAAATTCAGTTTTTGAATGATGATTCCATTTATTAGTGCACAAAAAAAATCTAAACCTATCTGGCCCTATGTGAAAAAGTAATTGCCCCCCCTTGTTAAATCACAAACTAACTGTGACTAACCACAGTTTTGAGAAAACTTAGTTCAGTTCTACATGCCACACCCACACCTGATTGTCACCACCTGTGTTGAATCAAGAAATCACTTAAATAGTTCCTGTCAAACAAAGTGAAGTTGGCTACAACATCTCAAGAACAAACACATCATGCCACGATCCAAAGAAATTCAAGAACAAATGAGAAAAAAAGTGATAGAAGTCTATAATTCAGGAAAAGGTTACAAAGCCATTCCCAAAGCTCTGGGGCTCCAGCGAACCACTGTCAGAGCCATTATTCAAAAATGGAGGAAACTGGGAACAGTTGCAACCCTTCCCAGGAGTGGTCGACCAACTAAGATTACTCCAAGAGTGCGACGACGGCTCATTCAGGAAGTCACAAAAGAACCTAGACGCACATCGAAAGAACTACAGGCCTCGTTGGCCTCAGTTAAGGTCAGTGTTCATGACTCCACCATTAGAAAAACACTGGCCAAAAATGGCATCCATGGAAGAGTTCCCAGGAGAAAACCACTGCTTTCACAAAAGAACACAAAGGCTCGTCTCACCTTTGCCAAAAAGCACCTTGATGACCCTCAAGACTTTTGGAGAAACATTTTGTGGACCGATGAGTCTAAAATTGAACTTTTTGGAAGGTCTGCAGCCCGTTTCATCTGGCGTAAAAATGGCACAGCATTTGATAAAAAGAACATGGTGCCCACAGTAAAGCATGGTGGTGGCAGTGTGATGGTCTGGGCCTGCTTTGCTGCCGCAGGACCAGGACAACTTGCTGTGATTGACGGAAAAATGAATTCTGCTGTTTACCAGAAGATCCTGAAGGAGAATGTCCGGCCATCAGTTCGTGCCCTCAAACTCAAGCGCTCTTGGATCATGCAACAGGACAATGATCCAAAACACACCAGCAAGTCCACCTCTGAATGGCTCAAAGAAAACAAAATTAAGGTTTTGGAGTGGCCAAGTCAAAGTCCGGATTTAAATCCGATTGAGATGCTGTGGTGTGACCTTAAACGGGCAGTTCATACAAGAAAACCCTCCAATATGGCAGAATTGAAACAATTCTGCATAGAAGAGTGGGCCAAAATCCCTCCCCAGCGGTGTGAAAGACTCATCACCAATTATCGCAAACGTTTGGTTACAGTTATTGCTGTCAAAGGAGGCTCAACTGGCTATTAGATTAAGGGGGCAATTACTTTTTCACATAGGGCCAGATAGGTTTAGATTTTTTTTGTGCACTAATAAATGGAATCATCATTCAAAAACTGAATTTTGTCTTTCCTTGGGTTGTTTCTGTGTGATATTAAAATTGGTTTGATGATCTGACAATGTTTTGAGTGATAAATATGCAAAAAACACAGAAATCAGGAAGGGGGCAAATACTTTTTCACGGCACTGTATAAGGTATATGATTTAAAAAGAGGTGTTTATGGAGCCTCTCCACTTTAGACAAATCCCTCCCAGGGTCTGTGCGGGACCTCACAGTCCCCATGAGATCCCTTTGGGATCAGAGGCGGTTGGATACAGCCCCCGGACCAGAATGAGTTTGACCCTGGTCTACAACACTTCAGTGGAAATACACCAGATTATAGCAAAAATGCTCATTTCCATCTGTCGTCCCTGGACAGGTGACGCCACAGGAAAAACAACAAAAACAACAACAACTGACAATAACAGCAACATTAAAACATTAAAAGTGTCACAGGTCTGGTTTTCCTTTAGCCTGTTTCAAGTATGATTTAAAGTGTCCAGTGTGTCTCTTATTGATGATGGGAGAAAGTTCCAGAACTTAGAGCCTCTGACTGAGAGACACTTTGTCCCAATGTAGTGGGTCTGTGTGGACCTCACAGTCCCCCGGGGTCTGGGACTGTGAGGTCCACACAGACCCCGGGGGGACTGTACACCTGTTCTAGAACAGGTGTTCTAGAACAGGTGTCCTAGAACAGGTGTTCTAGAACAGGTGTCCTAGAACAGGTGTTCTAGAACACCTGTTCTAGAACAGGTGTCCTAGAACAGGTGTTCTAGAACAGGTGTCCTAGAACAGGTGTCCTAGAACAGGTGTCCTAGAACAGGTGTCCTAGAACACCTGTTCTAGAATAGGTGTTCTAGAACAGGTGTTCTAGAACAGGTGTCCTAGAAAGCAGATAATGAGACTGACCAAAATACAGTGACGAGTCAAGAGTGAATGAAGCTAAATACAACTCCAGGTTTGGTTTGACGAGGGAATAATGAGAAAACGAAATAAAAATAAAAAAAACTAAGGATGCACCGATGTGAAAATTTTAGCCGATACCGATATTAATGTTGCTGTTATGGCTGATAACCGATATTAACCGATACCGATTTGTGTGTGTGTGTGTGTGTGTGTGTGTGTGTGTAACTATACCACAACGTGGGGGGGACCGGAACCAGACTCGTTTATATCTATTATATATATATATATATATATATATATATATATATAATATTAAACAACCTGAAACTTTAATAAAAATATAATTTCAACTAGGGGTGGGCGATATAGCCTAAAATTTATATCACGGTATACTTTGAACCATAGACGGTATATATCACGGTATACTTTGGTATGTAACAGTATTAACTGTTAACAGTATTAACAGCTTCTTAATGGTCACCAGAGCACATGGAAAAAACATTCAAGCAGGAAGCTGTTTTTTAAACTATTAAATAACATAAACGTCAAGAATATTACTACAAGAAAATGTATTGTGCAAAACTGTAATTGTAAAAAACATAAAACAAGTAACTTCACTTTCAAGCAGTATAAAATTTGAACAAGGCAATGTAAATCGAGAATGAAACTGCTTTAACATTGGCGCCGGTGTCAGTGGTGATGCATACCTGCAACTCTTCGTCAAGTTCCCATGACTGAGTCCCTGGGCAATCATCAGGGAAATACGATGTTTGCAGTACACATGTACTGTTGAAATGGGCCGCGGCTCGCGGCGTGCTCTCGGCTTGCGCGTGCTCTCGGCTTGCGCGTGCTCACGGCTCGCGGCGTGCTCGCGGCTCGCAGCGTGCTCGCGGCTCGCGGCGTGCTCGTGTCTTACACCGGTAGAAGTTTAATACGAGACACGTTCTTTTGTTTCTGAATACTGGACGATTCCCCCGTATTCAGATGACCCCGCGGCTGAAAAAAAAGCGGAACTCTTTCATCTCTGCGCTGCTCCTCCACCTCCATGTGCTCGCTGCTCGCAGTGATTTTTCCTCCTTCCTTGTTGTGGTGATGCAATGAACTATCGCGATAGGAAGGTATAACCCAAATCTCTACCGTTGGCCAAATTTATACCGCATACCGTTTATACCGTTTATACCGCCCACCCCTAATTTCAACACAACGTTTGAACTTGTATGAATTTCACAGAATTTAGACATGCTTTCTTTTTGCTCCTAAAACTTGGCATCTTTTAGCTGCACAAGTGCATCAGTATCAGTCTCGTAGCAGAGTTTAAGATTATTTTCCTTGAGCACCGCCACTTGTTGCAAACACACGGAGCGTACAGGTTTCCTATTCACCTCTGTGAACAAATCCTGCACTCAGCCTCCACTTTTCTCATTTTGGACATTTTGCTCAACAGTCAGAATGATGCTCCTTTAAGAGCGTTTGGAAAGAGGCGAGTCTTCATTTGTGCTGCTCTGGTGGGAGGGGCCACGTACAGAGGCTCTGGAGACGCTGCTATGCTAAACTGTGCAGAAAAGAGGTGCAGAAAATTACCAATTTTTTAATAGGAAAATTTAAATATAATTTTAATATTTTTATAGAAAATCAGCCGCATCCCGGGACATGGCAGTGCTGTTGGATGACAGCACCCCCCCACACGCTTCACTATTAATACATTTTGTTGAAAATCTACAAAAGTTTGAGTGTTTAAACGAGAGAGAAATGTGAGAAAACGTTAATTCCAGTCTGAGAAAAGTGTATAATGTGTGTGGTGAGGCGTTTACAGCCTTAAAACATGTAGAATAACTGTAAAATATAAAATTGTCCTACTTATTGCGGGTTATTTTTAGAATCTAACCCCTGCGATAAACCAGGGATTACTGTACTGACAAATATCGGTCATTGTGTGGCCATACCTGCCTGTCAAAGCCTGATCTCGTCAGATCTCAGAAGCTCAGCACGGCAGGGCCTGGTCAGGACTCGGATGGGAGACACTGGGAATTCCAGGAACCACAGGGGGGCGCCAGTCACAAAAACTGTTGTTGTGTCCTTAGGCAAGACACGTCACCCACATTGCCTAGTATGAAAGTGGAGTGTGCAAAAAACCTTGAATGTGAATGTTTGCTTTGTGGCTCATTTGACACATCTGAACCAGAAGAAGCCTGGATCTGGATCATGGACAAAACTTTGGTGGAGGTCTGGGCACGCTGTATTTTTTTCATTCGGCAAACATCTCCAACCAAAGTGGCCAAATGGCTTTTCATTTACATATGCGTCAACAAACAGCTCCCGGTGGCCCGTGTATGCCACTCACTCCTCAGTGCGTCACAGGCGGTTAATAGAGTTTTGCTTCCCTCAGTGTGGAGCTTGCGTCAGCGCGTTAAAGTACAGACCTGACTTTGCTATTACTCCAAATTGGATACACAAACCCAGCCAGTTACAAATCGACGGGAGCCTGGATTCGTCCTTCTACTTCATGGCTCATTTGACAGCACCAGTGGCTCCAAATAAGCCGCTCAGCAGAACAAGGCGAGAGGAAATCTGCCATGTGTAATTATAGTGTCTGGATTAGTCAGACAGAACCTTTAACCACAGCATCAACCTTATTCACAGTAAAAATGAAGGTATTCAAAAGTGGAGAGGTGTTTGATATGGACGTGGAATAATAAAAGCGAAAGAGGTGAGACACGCGCCGCCACTGTTGAATATGACTCATCAGTAAAGGGCCCTACAAACTCGCCCCGGGATAATCACACAGCTCTTCCTCTCTCTGTCCTCTCTCTCCTCTGCCCCCTCCTTTTCTCTCTCTTTTTCTCTTTCCATGTGTGCCAATGTTCCCTTCCTCCACGTGTTCTCCAAAATGTTTTTTTATTCGCTTGTTTTACGCAGGAGCCTTATCTGTATCTGTCAGCGAGCCGTGAGAAAAGACCTTCACACTGTATCTGCACGAGCACTGCTGTATCACTGAGGAGAAGAAACGGAATTAAACGTGTTTGCAAAGAACGTTCACCTCCTGCTCATTAGCATGCTAACTACACAAACAGTGGTGCTAAATCAGGCGTGTCAAACATGCGGCCCGGGGGCCAGATCCGGCCCTCCAAGACCTTTAATCTGGCCCTCGGCTGATTTTTTATTAAAACATTGTAATTATATTTTAATTTTCTATTAAAGGTCCCATGGCATGAAATTTTCACTTTCTGAGGTTTTTGAACGTTAATGTGAGCTCCCCTACCCTGTTTACCCCCCCCCATGGTTAAAAGTTGCGAAATGTCTAAACTGAGCATTTGCGATCCTTTTCTGCGTTTCAAAAAATCGGGGCTCAAACGGACGATTTTGAACAAGGAAACTTATTGACGTCAGATCGAAAAATGCAGTTCCACCCCCGTCTGTCTGTACTCAGCGTCTCTGTAAATCACGCCCAGAGAGTTTGGACTGCGAATGCGCTAGGCAATGCGAAATGCGTTTTTTTATTTGCCTGGAGGCACGTCCGAGTGTTTCTAGGCTCGGAAGTCCTTTATCTGAGCCTCTGGACCTTTGAACAGCAGTGGTTTAATTTTATTTTATGTGGAAATGTGTTTATTTTTCAATGGAACGCTTCAAATCTCTCCCCCTTGCAAAAACAAGGAAATGGATCAGCTGTGGGCTCTGAGCTCTGAGCGGAGTGTTTGGCCACGCCCCCACCCTCTACTATTGGCCAGCTGTTTTCTCCTCATTTGCATTCAAGCAACAACGCCCAGAATAAAGAGTTTGAGAGAGATATTTATGACTCTTTCTCATCTTATCTCTGTTTCTCATGCACTGAGTGTTGATTTTGAAGAAGGATTCATTTACAGTATTAGGGAACCATTAAGGAGCCATATAAAAGCATCAAGAAATACCATGTCATGGGATCTTTAAAATATTGGTAATTCTCTGCACCACTTTTCTGCTTTTCCCACCAGAGCAGCACAAATGAAGACTCGCCTCTTTCCAAACGCTCTTAAAGGACCATCGTTTTGACTGTGACCGTGACACCCACATCAGCAAAATGTCCAAAATGAGAAAAGTGGAGCCGAGTGCAGGATTTTCCAAGAAAAATGGACTAATTCCTATTTGTTCAGGAGGTGAATGGGAAACCTGTACACTCGGTGGTGGTGCTCAAGGAATATAATCGTAAACACCACTACGAGACACGGCATTTCGAACAATACAAGAACTTGAACGGAGAATTGAGAAGACAGAAGATAAACAAATTATTGCTGGGACTGAAGAAACAGCAGTCTGTTTTCACCCGGAGCCAAAATGTTAGTGAAATATTATAATATTTTGTAAAAGAAAGAGTTCATCAAATAAAAAAAAAGACTTCTGTAATAGATTTTAGATGCATTTCTTTTAGATAGCATTTCTCTGCACAAATATTTGGACTTATTGTTATTTTTGGGGTATATTTGCCTTTCTGATCCGGCCCCTTTGGGGATCAGAGTAGTTTGGATCCGGCCCCTGGACCAGAGTGAGTTTGACGTCCCTGTGCTAAATGGTTAGCACTGACGCTTCCTGGCAGAAAGTTCTCCAGGACCTGGTCTTTCTGTGTTGAAAGATAGTCCTGACCATATCTTGATTTTTTATTTATTTTTCCAGTGACGTGCGGTCAGAGCAATCAAGACAAGCAGTGATTGCCCAATAAAATCTAAAATAATCACATCTCAAAAGTATAATTAAATAGTTTAAAATTATATTCAACAGGGATGAAAGTGGCCAATCATGAAAAAAGCGGAAAGTCACTGTTCACATACGAACAGTTTAATACGAACAGTTTAATATGAGACACACGTACTTTTGTTCTGAATACGGGACGATTCTGTTTTTCAGGGGACGGTTGGCGACCCTAAACACAACTATACATATATATACATCCAAAATCTTTCTCAACGAATTTGCACAGATATTAAAAAAATAAATAAAAAAATTACCCTGCGGCTGAAAAAAAAGCGGAGATCCGCTAAAAAACGGAACTCTTTCATCCCTGATTCAAATAATCCATAGTCTGTTTGAAACATCAACAACTGCAGTTCCAAACGGCCCCTTAACTTGTTTTTGAGCAGGCGTACTGATGGCTCAAACAGCGCTAAACAAACCCGCATCATCACCATGGGAACCTGATTGGAACCGGAGATCTGCAGGTCGGGGGGAGCGGGTGTGGGGCGGGCTCTGGAGCGATGATTGACAGACGACTGACGACCACAACAATCCAACATGGCGCGGATCATTGCGCTCCAAACTATGAAAACAGTGGACGTTTGTGCTCGAATAACGCCGTTCCCCTTTTCTCCAGACGTGGCGGGACATTGTGTAATCTCCGGCGGTGCCAGGTAAGAGCGGGGCTGAGAGGGGCTCCCTACGTACCGCCTGTACACCGCCAGGAGCTGTGCTCGTCACATAACAACCTGCTTCTGACTCATTGGCACCATTAGTCCAACCCAAAAATTCTAATGTGGTGGCCATAGTTGATCCTAAAGAGGCCGGTACAGACACGGATTTTAACCCAAAAGTCAGATTTGAACAAATATGCACTGAAATGCCAGAATAAGGCCAGGGATAGGTATACACTTCTATTTTAGACCCATTTACACAGCTAATCAGTAGAAAAAAGTGATGTTGGTGTTTAGTGGCCCTTTAAACAGACTTATTGGGACCAATTGTTTTAGTTTCTATCCTGAAAAGAAGAATTATCTGTGTGAAAAGTAGCACTGATTCTTGAGATGGCAAAGAATATTGTCCATTTGCTCTTTGTTGAATCTATGGAGAACGCCCTTGTAAATGAACATGTACCAGTGACTTTGTCTATGAGCGTCGACCAGCCCACACTGGAGTGCACTTCACAAGCAAATCAAATATACTTTATTGTCCCAGAGGGAAATTTGTCTTGGGCAAAGTGTTGACATCTGCAGAACACACAATGAAAACAATACAGGCTCCACATACAAGGTTAGAAACTAACATAGCTAAAAATAGTCTAAATGCATCGTAACAAAAATTAAATAATCAGACCCCCCAGGATTTCGCTGCATTTTTTGTGATTGTTTCGGGCTAAAATGCCTGAATTTGCGGGAGCTTTTCCAAAAAGTTGTGATGAAAGTTGTGGTGCTTTTAAGGTTTTTGTTGCGATTTTGTTGCGGGAGAAAGTGAAAGTTGCGATAAATAGTTGCGATTTTCGCTTTTTGTAATTAAAATTGAGTAATATTTTGAATACTGAGTTATTACTGACAAAGAATAAAACAAAGACACAGAGATCACAGATATGGTCCTAAAACAACCTTACCAACATCGAAAATAAATTACTACTAGGAGGGGAACTGTTTCGGTCTTTTGGTGTTATTTTTGTGGGCAAATGGCGCCGCAGACATGTTTCTTTGCTATTAGAAGCCGTGTCCCAGTTCCCAGAGTGCACAGATCGGAGCGTGGCCTGAAGGGCATGTGCGTCACACATTTCGCCAGAACACCGGCGCGACGACTGCTGTCCCACTTCTTTTTTGTCCGATGCGCAGTTAACACGCGGTCCGAAGACCGCAGTCGTTAAGAGGTCCGCGGACTGCAGTCGGGGCTGAGCAAGTGTGCACCTCCTTGACTGCAGTCTGAGCCCCCTTCGGGCCGCGCTCCGAGCTGTGCGCTCTGGGAACTGGGACACGGCCGCAGTTTCGTTTCGTCACACGGAAGTAAAGCAGAAGGAAGTTGGTCGGCGTTCAATACGTCGCTGATTATTGGTCAAATTAGTAAAAATTGCAGGAAAGTTGCGGTGATTGGTCAAAATTGCAACACCGCCCTGAATTCACGGGGATTGGCTGAAGTTGCGTTGAAGTTGCAAATCGCAACATCACGAATTCCTGGAGGGTCTGAATAATAATAACAATCAAATCCTCAAATTACAGCTTTTGCTAATGTAGAATTTTGTCACTTTTTTCTTTATTAATAAGTCCATGTGTCTTGCTTGATATATTTTTTGTCTTCTGTATGTATCTAAAATGTAGAAAATAGTAAGAAAAAAATGTAAACACTGAACGAGAGGGTGAGTCCAAACTTTTGACTGGTCGTGTATATAGAACGCTTTACGCTACTCTTCATTGTACACCTCATGATCACTGTCTTTAAAATACTTTAAAATCCTGTCATCAGAATGTTCAAGATTACAGAATGGAACTGGAGGCAAAGTGAAGCAGACATAATATAATTCCAATAATTAACCAATTAACAGACCTAAATGCTAATGGTAAAAACGGTTTTGAATTTCCAAAGTAGACATACGGGTTCATTTTCATGTATTAAGAGGCACGGGAAAATACACATTTCTAACCTCAAAATTGTTTTTGATCTTTACATAAGGTAGAATTTATGAAATGTGTAGATGAAGTGGAAAAATAAACTTTTCTGTAAGAATTTCTCCAATAAAATATAAAATATCTGTATTTTTTCTTTGTCAAAAACACTCAGGGTTTATCATAATTAAATAAACTAAAATGAATCCCAGTTTCCCCATTGAAACCACACTGAGTGTGTTTCCATGAGCCTTATCCCGGGTATGGCAGTGTTCTGGATGTGGCGTTTACACAGATACTCATATTCTTGTGTACATGCGCCATTAGAGCATCCTGGATATTTAGACTGGTTGCTATGGTAACTATAGTACAGATATGGCAAGGGGCTAAACATGTAGCATCTTTGCTAACTTAAAGGTCCCATGGCATGAAATTTTCACTTTCTGAGGTTTTTGAACGTTAATGTGAGCTCCCCTACCCTGTTTAGCCCCCCCCCCCCCCCCCCCCCCCCCCACAGTCTAAACTGAGCATTTGTGATCCTTTTCTGCGTTTGAAAAAAAGACAGCCCAAACGGGCGATTCTGAACAAGGAAACTATGTGATGTCACATTGAAGAAAAAATGCAAATGCAGTTCCACCGCCCGTCTGTGTTTCTACCCACCGTCTCTGTAAATCACGCCCAGAGAGTTTGGACCGCGAACGAGCTACACAATGCGAGATGCGGTTTTTTATTTGCCTGGAGACACGTGAGAGTGTTTCCAGGCTCGGATGTCCTTTATCCGAGCCTCCGACCCTCTGAAACAGCAGTGGTTTAATTTTATTTTCTGTGGAAATGTGTTTTTTAATGGAAATCATCTCATCTCTTTCTCCACGCAAAAACAGGGAAGTGGGGCCAGCGCACATCGCACCGCTGAAGAGGAAAGAGTGGCCACGCCCCCTCCCGCTGCTCTGGCCTGTCTCTGTCCTATCTCTGTCCTCCTCATTTGCATTCAAGCAACAACGCCCATAATGGAGTGTTTGAGAGGGATGTTTTTGGCTCTGGTTGTGTTCACGAGTCTTGATTTTGAAGAAGGATTCATTTACAGTATTAGGGAACCATTAAGGAGCCATATAAAAGCATCAACAAGTACCATGTCATGGGACCTTTAAAGCTTTTTAACAGGTTTGTAAGAACAAAAAGAAGACATACATTCCAGTAAGAACATGAGACTCTGGAGCAGTGTCACAACTTCACTAAAACTGTTGAAAAGTATAACACAGTGTCACAGAGTCAGTTTGGTTCAAGTGCAACACAAACCACCACAGAGGTGAGCCTGGTGTTAAAACGTGACTGCATTAAACAGTAAACTTCTTATTTTGTTTATAACTATATCATATTATTACTTAAAAAGTCCTGGTAGGAGTTTGAGTTGTTTTGGGACGGTAACATCTCCTACCATTTGTGACTTAAGTGTGCACATGCTCAGTACATCACCACTGTGTGTCTACAGGCCACAGCATCCTGGATACTCTCTGAAACACCCAGTAAGAGTATCCTGGTTCCTCATAACGGGGAAACACATCCAGGAGACTGAAACTAAGATACTGTGTCTACGTGAACATCCACATAACCAGTATACTCAAAAAACCTGATCATAACCGGGATACTCAAGCACATGTGTAAACGCTCATTATGTTCCACTTCGTTTACACATTTTTAAAGGGTCTATAATCTCCCCTTCTCCACCACTTTTACTTTCACTTTCAAAGCCCCTTTACTGACACATACAGCTCCATCACATGACAAACGCCTGCAGCCGCACACCGCTCCACAAACACGTCTCCTCAGTGTCACTCATGCCTTTCTCATCCCCTCTGATCGTTTTTATAAACCGTTACCCGTAATCCTTTTACGTAAGCAGCGCCTTCACATTCAGAGTGCCGTTCTTCCACCTATGCCCCTGCACCCCAATAATGCGTCCATTTTTATTGCATAAGCAGACACTTTGTATTCCATAACACAGTCAGCCTGGATAATTGATGATCCCATACAAGTTCCTAATCGTGATTGCCGGTATGTTCCGACTTGAGCTGAGGGACTGATTGAAGAGGCATCAACAACAGCTGGGGACTGCATGATTCAGAAACCCCACCGGCGTATTTTGGATTAGCAAAGATGAAACGTGCATAAGAGATTGTATTTACATGAGTGTGCGGGGAAGTATGTTCTGGAGCCAAACAAAACTATCACATGGAACAAAAATTACTGTGTAATCTTTCTATTGGAGGGTCCGACAAACGCTTTTCTCCATGGAGATGTTATTGCTTTGTCTGTAATGTTTCACATTATGACATTAAACCTTTCTATCGTCATGGAGACCAAACCAGGTCAGATCTGTGGAGAGGCGATCCCGCTCACTGTCAGAATGAGTTTTTACAATATTTTTGAGCAGTAAAACCATCTGTAATTGAATAAATGTAATTCAGAGCTGTTTACTGTCATACTGTGGAACATTTCAGGAAGAGCAATGATGTATCCATAGAAACAAGCAGGTAATGGACCCCCAAAAAGTTGCATAGTGCACCTTGTACTAATGTAAAATGTACTTACAGAATCCAAACTAAAAGTATTTAAGGCAGCGGTGGGCAAACTTTTTCACTCGTGGGCCACAAAAGGGTTCTAAAATGTAACAGAAGGGCCGGACCAGGAGCAGCTGGATTTAGTGTTTTGGTAAAAACACTAAAAATAACATGGGATATGTAGAAAACATGTGCTTTATTTCAATTAAAAATGAACAAAAGCATTACAACCAAATGTCCATCTTTCAAGTTCAACAGTATTTAACTGTTTATTGAAATTACTCTTAAAACAGAGAAAATTTTATTAATAAAATACAGCTTTTTTATTACTAACAATTACTATTTTAAAGCACTGAAAGTTCTGTTTTCCTTCAGGTTCTTTCATTATTTCGTTGACTGTTTTGTGGCAAAGTGACGCCTGATATTATATTCTTTAAAGGTCCCATGGCATGAAATTTTCACTTTCTGAGGTTTTTGAACGTTAATGTGAGCTCCTCTACCCTGTTTAGGGCCCCCCCCGGCTAAAAGTTGCGTAATGTCTAAACTGAGCATTTGCGATCCTTTTCTGCGTTAGAAAAAAACACAGCTCAAACGGGCGATTCTGAACAAGGAAACTTTGTTACATAACATAGAAAAAAGAAATGCAAATGCAGTTCCACCACCGTCTGGATGTCCACCCCCTGTCTCTGGAAATCACTCCCAGAGAGTTTGGACTGCGAATGAGCTACACAATGCGAAATGCGTTTTTTTATTTGCCTGGAGGCACATGCGAGTGTTTCTAGGCTCGGAAGTCCTTTACCCGACGCTCTGGACCTCTGAAACAGCAGTGGTTTAATTTTATTTTCTGTGAAAATGTGTTTTTTTCACTGAAATGCCTCTCCTTTCTCCCTCCGCGCTTCAAATGCGGAAATGGGAGCCAGCCACAGCGCAGCGCTCCAGCGGCGTATTTGCCCCCCTCCCACCCGCTCCTCTAACCCATCTGTGTCCTTCTCATTTGCATTTAAGCAACAAGGCCCAGAATGAGTCGTTCAGAGAGAGATTCTGACTCTGACTGTGTACATGTGTCTTTCTCATGCACTGAGTGTTGATTTTGAAGAAGGATTCATTTACAGTATTAGGGAACCATTAAGGAGCCATATAAAAGCATCAAGAAGTACCATGTCATGGGACCTTTGAAAACCGCTACAGTCTCTTGGTACATCAGGCACACAGCAGCTGATAAATATTTGGTGAAAAAATATTTACTTGAAAAAAAATACGATTATTTGTACTCGACATTCTTTGTCCACTTTTCTTTTCTTAGCTCCGCTCGTCTTTACAGGAGGGCTGAGGGGTGGAGCAAAACGCCGCACCTCAACAAAGGTCAATGTAGCTAGTGCGCCAGCTATTGGAAAACGCCAGGATTGCAGGAAATTAAAACATTAAAACATTAACAATGTTTATTAATATAATTTCTTCAAGTTCGGCGGGCCAGATTAAAAAGCTTAACGGGCCGCATATGGCCCCCGGGCCGTAGTTTGCCCATGCCTGATTTAAAGTGATACTCCGGGATTTTTGACATAGGGTCCAATTTTCTAGTTAGCCAGCCTGTAGGATATGTGTAGAGAAAGTTATTTTGCGATTTCATGCAGTCTTTGTAAAATCTGAGTTGGCTGTTGCTAAGCTAGCGAAAGTGAACGTCCTGCAGCTAGCCAGCCACTAAAATAGACATACCCAGTACAAAACAAACACCCAAACAAATCAGTTATTATGCCAGGGTATCGATGTACATATCTGTGTTGATATAATAAGATTTTGAACGACACGGACCTTGCTTCAAACGACTTAATTGACGCATATTGGGGGACTAGTTTCTAAGCAGCGGCGGAATTTTACTTCTCCCTCGTCAATTCATCAGCAGCAGTTGTCATTATTACAAAGAGTAGAGACTGGAGGCATGCATTACACACGTTGGTGAGTAACAGAAACAGGAGGCCTAACTTAGAAGATGTGAGTATAATCATCTCACTGATTTTGCAACTGGCCAAACGCTCCTACATTCAACATTTTTTTCTGGCACACCACTTACCGCATTGATAACTGGCCATTAGGTCCAGCAGGTCTAGGTCGTTTCTTCCAATTTATCTTTTCGACGCAGAAGAATGTCTCCAGTACGCCACGATTGAGATGGGGCAAGAAGTCCTGGTGCTCTGTTATGCAGACATCATTGGAAGTGCTATGGCCACCAGACACATCTAGACTTCGAAACGAAGTATCTAGCTCCAGCTCTTGCATTTGTGGGATAACTAAGTCCCACTCCCTGCAGCAAAAACATTCATCCTCGTTCTCCATAACTTCGCAATTTCGGCACTGACACCACCAATCCCCGGTTCTTCTGTCCCGGCTTTCTGCTGCAGCTTCGGCGGCGGCTGCATTTGCAGACGCGCTCTCTTGTTCTCTTGCTCTTTGTAAATCCATCTCTTTCAATTCTTCGTCCGTATACTCCGGCTCATACAAGTATGGTTCACTGGAAAAATGCAACTGCTCTTCCTCCTCATCAAAATAATCGGGCTCGCCAAACATTGCCATACTTTGAACAGGCTCCGTGTGCTCACTTTTACAGTTGCGAGGTTGCTAGTAAACAAACTATTAGAGCCGGTCGGATTGGGACATGCGGGTGATATCAATCCGCGGCTGTCAAGCTTTCAATGAGGAAGTACGAATTGCTGATGATGATCAAAGGAATACATGCTTGGTTTACTTCCTTAATCATTCTATCAACACAGATATGTACATCGATACCCTGGCATAATAACTGATTTGTTTGGGTGTTTGTTTTGTACTGGGTATGTCTATTTTAGTGGCTGGCTAGCTGCAGGACGTTCACTTTCGCTAGCTTAGCAACAGCCAACTCAGATTTTACAAAGACTGCATGAAATCGCAAAATAACTTTCTCTACACATATCCTACAGGCTGGCTAACTAGAAAATTGGACCCTATGTCAAAAATCCCGGAGTATCACTTTAAGGCATATCTGTAGGTCTTATAAGGTTTCAAATGTACTGGTTTTGGTAAAGATTTGTGCTGAATTTTGACAGAAACAGTTGAATACACAGAGTTTTTTCTGTTTATCTGTTGTATATTTTTGTTTGCTCAAACTACAAATGTGTTCAAATTAAACCCACAGCCTTTTCAGCAGGTCTCAGACAATATTAAAAAATACTTAAAAGCTGTGAGATGCTGATTTGTGTTGACAGTCAACTACAAGAGTGGAAAGTGAAAAAACACAAAAAAAGACTTGAAGACACATTTTTTAAAATTATTTTTCCAGCTCAGATTTGCACTACAAATTCAAAGTGCAAGTTTAAGTTTATGTTGACGTCTCTTTTGCTGCTACTCATCACCGTGTCCTTCGCTCAACGCCGTCTTCTCACTCCAAAAGGAAGACTGCAATTTGGAGAGCAGGTTCCTCTGGGTGGTCTGAATGAAATGATCTCTTCAACTCAGAAACCACAAAATATATGTTAAAACACGCCGGGATTCATAATTACAGTAGTCGGGTAGAGCAGGAGGAAGTGTTGCTCTGACAAAAAAGCACATTAAAGGTTCTACATTACGACAGATTGACTCTTGTGAGCTTTAAGTCGTGTTATAATGTTGTTATCTCATCAAAAGCGTACCTGGAGTTGTGTTTTCATTCACACGTTTGAAGAATCTTTTATTATTAGTCTCAAAATGCTCTGTTATGATGCCATGAAGTGGTAGTTTTCAAGTCAACAGCAAACTTTTACCTTTAGTTCTGTAGAGATCCAAATCCAGAGCTGAAATAATCACACACAAACACACTGGAGCACTTCCTGTATTAGCCTACGGCTGTGTGCAAAAAGAACACAACATAAATATGCAGGATTTGTGTATTAAACATGAGTGAATGAACCAAAACACAACTCCAGGTAGATTCGTGATGAGGAAACAACATAGAACATAGAAAATAGCATAATCGGGGTCATTAAGGGACTATTCTAAGTGCTGTCAGATGTTGCATTGGAGTTACAAGATGCAATAAGTCTTTTGTTTGTTTGTTCAAATGTAGTGTGTGATCATTATCACATTTCCTTGTTCCATAGAAATGCGTGCAAAACACAGTAAAGGAAAAGTAACATTTTTTACAATCTGAGCCTTATTTCGGTAATAAAACTTGTTGTTTTACTCACCCATAGCACTTTGGTGTCATATGGAGCACTTCCAGAGATGTTTTAGATTAGCGTTAGGCTAACGGCGTTAGCCTAGCGCGACTTCTAGCCATAGCTCGGGGCATTCCCCGAGCATGTAATATGCCCCGTGCGGGCTCCAAATAACACAAACTTGAGCACTTTTCAAATCATAGAAGCTCGATGTCTTAGTCTACGATTTCGTTTGGTCAAAAGTGGCCTGTAAACCCAGATTTAGCCATAGTTTCGAGTAGATGAGGAGGCCAGTGCGCATGTGCGGACTGTGCTCTCAGCTCCCGGGACCCAAACATGAAACACAAAGCTGTAAACTATGGATAAATCTCGGATTACAGGCCACTTTTGATTCAAACGAAATCTTAGACTAAGACATTGAGCTTCTATGATTTGAAAAGTGCTAAAGTTTGTGTTATTTGGAGCCCGCACGGGGCATATTACATGCTCAGGGAATATATTATATGCCCCGAGCTATGGCTAGAAGTCGCACTAGGCTAACGGCGTTAGCCTAACGCTAATTTAAAACATCTCTGGAAGTGCTCCATATGACACCAAAGTGCTATAGGTGAGTAAAACAACTTGTTTTACCGAAATAAGGCTCAGATTGTAAAAAACGTTACTTTTCCTTTAAGTTCATAATGGATTCTTATAACAAAGAACTGTCCCTTCTTGTCTCCTGTTTTCTCTCCTCACAGCCCATGTTTTTGTTTAGCAGAGACTGCAGTGTCCCATTACACACTAAATCATCATCGGCGGGGCTGGGCACACTCAGGTCTGTTTTGACGGAAGTGGACCACTGTTTTTGTTGTTGCCTAAATCTGTGGTCCAGCTGACAGCTCTCTGTGATTCATTACACGGCGAAGCCGCCCATCTGATCACAGTCAGTGTTACTTTACATGCACACCGTGGACAATCGGATAACTCTTCTACTCCAATAAAAATGCACGTGAGTCCTGAAACTATGATCGAGGTGTTGTGGCTCATCTCTCATAAAAACATCTGTAAACCTCTGTGTGTACTTGCATCCCTGCTGTAGCTGTGCAGTTAGATCATGGAAACAGTGAGAGTCGTGCAGTATGTGAATGCTACAGCAGGTATATCGTCCCCGTGTTCCAATCAGTGAAAAGAGGTAGAGGTGCTCTTGGAAAAAAACAAGGATCAAAACTTAGACAACACAAAATCCAGGCAGAAAAGTAAAAGTGGCACAAGGAAAAGTATAATTCAAAGGCCTGAACTCCAACATGTGACTATAATGTGTTGGGTCGTCCAAAACCCACAACATTTTTTTGTTAACTTGTGAAGGGCCCTGAAAATGAAAATCGAATATGTTTGGTATAAAATTCATTAGACAATTCATAAGATAAAATTCATATTTAATTTAAAAAGCTAAAAAAAACATTTTCATTTGGCATAAATACATACACTGGTCCCTCGCTCTGTCGCGGTTCACTTTTCGCGGCCTCGCTGTTTCGCAGATTTTTTATTTATTAATTAATTTTTTTTTTTTTAGTGTCTGAACATTGTGTTGTGCGTCCTGATTGTTTCTCCTCCGTGTCTCCTGTACAGAACAGAATGTGTTCAGTTTGACACATTTATATAGATGTTATAGAGGGGGGACCCGGGGGGGGGCTCCGGGAGGGACCCGGGGGGGACCCGGGGGGCTCCGGGGGGGCTCCGGGGGGGCTCCGGGAGTCCCGCTGGATGCACGAGGAGCCGAGACATGAGGCACTGGATCTGTAGGAAGTCCAGACCGGGACTAAGACATGAGGACCAGACTGGGACCAGACCAGGACTAGACCAGGACTAAACCAGGTCTAAACCAGGTCTAAACAAGGTCTAAACCAGGATTAAACCACCGCATGTGGCTCTTTGCCTTGTTTCGTGCGGCTCTTGTGCATTTTCGCTTCGTGGCTCGGACTGCGTCGTTGGACGTGGTCCCAAGAGGGAGGCAGGGTCCGGACACTGCCTCAGTCTCGTGCTCGCACACTTCACTATTAATACATTTTGTTGAAAATCTATGAAAGTTTGAGTGTTTAAACAAGAGAGAAATGTGAGAAAATGTTAATTCCAGTCTGACAAAAGTGTAGAATGTGTGTGGTGAGGCGTTTACAGCCTTAAAACATGTAGAATAATTGTAAAATATAAAGTTGTCCTACTTCGCGGATTTCACTTATTGCGGGTTATTTCTGGAACCGAACCCCCGCGATAAACGAGGGAGTACTGTACTTCACTGATAATATTTTTTATTTGATCATTTCATTGTATCTATGTAATAACAGGGTCACGTTACTTTAAGAATATGAGACTGAAGGGCTTATGGGAAGAGCACGTTGATTTGTTATTGTTGTGAAGAGGCAGAAAATGAAAAATGCTTGTTAAAAATAAACTGAAATCCCAACGGTTGTCTAAAATGAGTCTTGTCGTTCATTTTGGGGGTGCAACACTTCCTTAAGTGATATTGGATCCTCATCACAGACAGATGGAGTTGGATTTATTTGTTTCATTCACACACGTTTATCAAACAAACCCTGCATATTTAGGCTGCGTTCTTAGACCTAGACTTAGAGAAACTTTATTGATCCACAAGGGAAATTATTTGAGTGCAGCAGCTCACTCATAATAATATAATATATGACAGCGGGTAACAAAAAATAGATGGAATAGCAAAAAAGAGGGAGACCGGTGTCAAATGAGACATAATTATAAACATTGAAATAATAAATGTATATGTTCAAGTCAAAATAAAATAGAAAAATAAGTAATAAAATATAAAATCAAACATCAAATAAAATATAAAATCACATATAACAGCTATATACAGGAGACAAGAACGATGATGTACGAAATACAAAATAATGTACTGATTGACAGAGCATAAGGTTATCTGTTATTTAAAGGTCCCATGGCATGAAATTTTCACTTTCTGAGGTTTTTGAACGTTAATGTGAGCTCCCCTACCCTGTTTAGCCCCTGCGTTAACGTAACATCGAAAAAAGAAATGCAAATGCAGTTCCACCCCCGTCTGGATGTCCACCCCCTGTCTCTGGAAATCACGCCCAGAGAGTTTGGACTGCGGAGGAGCTACGCAATGCGAAATGCGTTTTTTTATTTGCCTGGAGGCACGTGAGAGTGTTTCCAGGCTTGGAAGTCCTTTACCCGACCCTCTGGACCTCTGAAACAGCAGTGGTTTAGTTTTATTTTCTGTGAAAATTTGTTTTTTTCATTGAAATGCCTCTCCTTTCTTCCATCGCGCTGAAAACGCGGAAGCGCTGTGCGCTGTCTTCCAGCGGGGGGCCCACCCGCTCCTCTAACCTATCTCTGTCCTTCTCATTTGCATTCAAGCAACAAGGCCCAGAATGAGTCGTTCAGAGAGATTCTGACTCTATGTACATGTGTCTTTCTCATGTTCTGAGTGTTGGTTTTGAAGAAGGATTCATTTACAGTATTAGGGAACCATTAAGGAGCCATATAAAAGCATCAAGAAGTACCATGTCATGGGACCTTTAAGATTGAGTTGTACAGTTGTAGTTGGAGTATTATCTGTTACATTAGGTGAGTTGTACACTTGTAGGGAGTATTATCTGTTACATAAGGTGAGTTGTTGTACAGTTGTAGGGAGTATTATCTGTTACATAAGGTGAGTTGTTGTACAGTTGTAGGGAGTATTATCTGTTACATAAGGTGAGTTGTTGTACAGTTGTAGGGAGTATTATCTGTTACATAAGGTGAGTTGTTGTACAGTTGTAGGGAGTATTATCTGTTACATAAGGTGAGTTGTTGTACAGTTGTAGGGAGTATTATCTGTTACATAAGGTGAGTTGTTGTACAGTTGTAGGGAGTATTATCTGTTACATAAGGTGAGTTGTTGTACAGTTGTAGGGAGTATTATCTGTTACATAAGGTGAGTTGTTGTACAGTTGTAGGGAGTATTATCTGTTACATAAGGTGAGTTGTTGTACAGTTGTAGGGAGTATTATCTGTTACATAAGGTGAGTTGTTGTACACTTGTAGGGAGTATTATCTGTTACATAAGGTGAGTTGTTGTACACTTGTAGGGAGTATTATCTGTTACATAAGGTGAGTTGTTGTACACTTGTAGGGAGTATTATCTGTTACATAAGGTGAGTTGTTGTACAGTTGTAGGGAGTATTATCTGTTACCTAAGGTGAGTTGTTGTACAGTTGTAGGGAGTATTATCTGTTACATAAGGTGAGTTGTTGTACACTTGTAGGGAGTATGGTATGAATGTCGTCCTGTATCTCACTGTTCTTCTCCCACTCTCTACTGAAGAAAAGGTAAACGGCGGCAGTTCACTTGAAAACTACTGGCTCATGACATCACAAGGTGGAGCATTTTGAGCTTCAGAGCTGTAGACAGACTAATAGTGAAGGCTTTTTCAAACATGTGTGAATGAAACAAAACACAACTCGAGGTACGTTTCTCATGAGGTAACAGCGTTCTAACACGGCTCACAGCTCACAATAGTCAGTGTTGTGTTATACAGGCCCTTTAAAGGTCAACAGATCAATGTTGTTAATGATTTCCAGGAACACCACACACATTCCTGATCCCTTGTGTCCAGGGACAGGTCATAAAGGACTCTACAGTGTGCCGTACAGTCTATAGAGTGACATCAGAGCCATGCAGAGGTCACAGAAGGCAACATCACTGGGCTGGACAAAATTACAAAGACTTTATAAAGTGACCACATCACAAACCCTGCTCAGCTATAATGTGCAGTAGTTACAACAGACACTCCAACAGAAGGCTGTACTGCCCAGAAGCTGGATGATTTCCTTTCTCACAATGTAATAACTTAACCCCACACATCTCCAGTGTTACCTGAGCTCTGGATCCGTTTGTGTGAAAAAACCTGAGCGTCTCCTCTGTGTAACACACCTCCAGTTTGTCCTGGTACAAAGTGAGGAAGCAGCAACACCTTTGAGATTCTAATGAGGAGCAGCATTATCATGTGAGGAGAACTTTCAAAGCACACTCTACGGCTCATATTAGCATTTTACATTTTGGGCATTTGTTAACATCACCTCGAATAAAGATCTGAAGGAGAAGATGCATTAGTAAAAAGAAATCTACAGGATCTACACATGTCTGGGGCAATGTTCCCCCTAATTTTTCATGTGTCTGAGCAAACACACTAACTCCCTGAGCGTTCCTTGGACTCCTGTGAGCGACATCCGACATGCACACTGTGGCCACACCAGTATCACACCTGAGATCATCACAAGTTACAGCTTATGAATCAAATCACTGCTGTTATTTCTGTTAGATTACTTTTAATATAACTGATTCTTTTGGTCCACTTCTCAAAAATCTGTTCATGAACTTTGTACATGTTGTATGTCAGTGTGAGGGTCCTGCTGTGGTCAGTGAAACATTGAACATTACAATATTTTGAAAAATAACCTGTGTATAAACCTGTAAAACCACATGAAGAGAGATTTTTTCAGCTTGATAAATATAGCCTACATGTAGCTGCAGATGTTTTAGGGATGATTGTAGGACCTATAGGACACTATAAGATGGGTCTTTCTCAAAATAATGATCTCCAAAATAAGTATACATTTTTATCAGTTTATATCTTGCTTTTTAATCATTACCCAGTTTAAGTAATTCTGTGAGAGTGACAGAGCTCTGTGGTTTAACGCTCTGGGGAGAGGATTCACACTTCACACAAAAAGTCTCGTCTTTTTGCTCACAAAAACCTATGGCTTGGACAGAAACAAAGAAAACAGCCGAGGATTACATTATGGCTCTACCTGTCTCCTCTTCTGTGCGGGCGGCGCTCCCGTCGGCTGGTGCGGACCTGCCGCTCTGACCCACAGCGATGCGCACGACAACTATGGTCTTACTGAAGAAAGCGAGCGAAATGCGATCGAAATGAATCTGTTTGTAGTTTGCTTGTCCCTAACGCATGTGCACATTCACATGTGCAAACTGAATCTATCAGACTGGATTCCGTGTGTCAAACCAGCGCTGAGTTCAGGTTAGATTTTATTTTATGCGCTGAAAAGGATTTGATGTGCGCGCTGAACGTCTGGGCAGTGCGCGCACCTTAGAGGGAACAGTGGTCTGGGGTCAGCCGGTTTGGAATTAGAAACCTGAATGTCAAGTATAAATGGCAGATCCTGTAACATCCTGGAGGCGTCCAGTCTGACTGCCCCACAGAACATCTTTGAACAGTCAGTATGAGCTCCTGCAGGTTCTGCTTGTATCCCCATGTTCATAACACATTTAATGTATTAACAACATGGTCTGACTGTGCACATGTGGAGCCTGAGTAACTGTATATTGTCCAGTTTTACACCACTGACTAGGGATGCAAATTATCGATTAATTCATTAATCTATAGTTGATTGACCTTATCGGTCGATTAACGATTAACTGATAAGCGGCGTTTTTCACCTGAATTTTAGTGTTTCAATAGGGTCTTTAAGAATATAAGCTATAGTAACATAACACTGAGTCATAAATATATCATAGTATTATTATATTGTATATTCCTCAATTAATTATTCCTTAGTAAAAAGCAGACAAATGTATTGATGCTGAAGAACAAAATACAGTAATCCCTCGCTCTATCGCGGTTCGCGGATTTATTTATTTTTTTTCTATTTTTTTTTTTTTATAGTGTAACATTGTGTTCTGCGTCCTGATTGGCTAAGAGACTAGACCAACGTGGACTAAACCAGGTCTAGACCAGAACTAAACCAGGTCTAAACCTGGACTGGGCCTGGACTAAACCAGGTCTAAACCAGGTCTAGACCTGGACTAAACCAGGATTAAACCACCACGTGCCGCTGCTGGTTTCGTGCGGCTGGTTTGTGGCTCAGGTTGAGAGTACACATTTCGGCAGTACACCGGGCGCCGCGGTTCGATCTCGTGCTCAGCAGCCCCGGACGAGGCCTGCGCGTACACCGGGCAGTGCCGTTGGCGCCTGCGGCCGGCTGTGAGTTGAGCTTGGCGCAGCGCGGTGCGCGGTTGCCTTGTTTCGTGACCACGCGGGTGCGCGGGTGCACGTGTCCGCGATTAGTGATTAATTACAGTTAATGCATTTTGTTTGACCAACGTCTTGATCGACAATTAATTGTAAGTCAATTAATTGTTGACATCCCTACTACTGACCCCTGCGCCAAGCCAAATTTCTCCATGAGGAAAAGAAATAATAAAAACCCAGAGAAGTGTCCACCAAACAACAGGTCGAGAGGTTCGAGTCCGGCTCCTGACAGTGACACTGCTGCTACATCCTTCTCCCACATATGTGACAGGTGAGTGATTGGCAGTGGTCACAAACACAGATGGCACAGATGGCACAGCCAATATGGCCGACTTCCTGTTGGTCGCGTAGCAGCCGCGTAATATACTTTTATGTTCCTATTCCCATGATGCATCTGTGTACCAAATGTGGTTTGGCTACAACAAAGTTTTTGCCGGGTGTCCCATTGGCGAGGACAGATGTTTGGCCTGTTGCCATGGCAACACAGGTATAGCCATAGGCGCAATGTATTTTGATTTTCCAGGGGGCGCTGTCGAGCCATTTTTAAAGATTTTTTAATACAGATTATTTGTAAATTCCTTTTCTGGCGTTCTTGAATTTTGTGCAAAATTTCATGAGTTTTTGTCGGTGGGAAGTACCCGAAACAAATAAGAATAAGAATAAGAAAAACCAGAACAATAACAATAGGCCCTCAGGCCTAACTAAAATATAGCTATAATGTAGTAAAAAATAATAAACAATCCAAATAACAAAAAGGTTCAGATGAGCAGCATCAGAACAGTAGTGATTAAGATTAAGATTAAGATTAAGCCTTTATTGGTCTCACACACAATGACACACAGTGACACACGGGAGAAATTTGACTTCTGCATTTGACCCATCCTTTTCAGGAGCAGTGAGCAGCCATCTTTTTCGGCGCCCGGGGGGCAGTACCGTGAAGGTGTTTTATTACTGATTTTACCTCTTGTACAGCGTCTTTGAGTGTCTTGAAAAGCGCTTTATAAATAAAATGTATTATTATTATTATTATTATTAAGGGTCTTGCCCAAGGACCCACACTGGTTTGCTCATTTCCGGGGGGGATTTGAACCCACAACCCCCGGGGGGAAAGTCAGTGACTTACCAGTTGAGCTAACCAGCAAACATGCAAACATGACGTAATAATTTCATAATAACCATTTCATAATACAGTTCTATTATTTTCTCATAAAAAGAAGAGACACCAAATGAAAGAATCTCATGGATGAACACGGCAAAAGGAGAAATTCAATTTGTCAATTGGACAAAAGTTTATTTGGTCGAATACGTTTCTCAGCTCATCCAAGCTGCTTCTTCAGTTCTGGTCAGACGCTGGTGGACACTGCCTGAAGGGGGCGCTAACTACAGTGAAATTATTTTGAAACTACTACACCTATTTGTTTACAGTTTGTGTTCGTTAGGTGGGCTTATTAAGTACGCAGTGGGAGTGGGAGTGGGGAGGGACCTGACATGGCTAATCCTGTTGTTTTCTTTGTTTCGATTTAGGTTTGAGGATCGAGTTATAGATGGAGACGATGTCTGAGACCTCCATTTCTACACATGTTATGGATGAACAGTTGTACAGCATCAGGTAAATGAGGCTTTTGAAACAGATTCACACATTCGCAGTGAAAGTGTGTGACACCGCACCATTTCCTCCAGTGCCACATTGGAACTGTTACGAGACACAATGACTACGATGTGCAGAGGCGCTCCACTCGTCACGTGAAGTTTTACTGGCTCCAGGGGACTCTTAAAGTAACAGGAGCACACACATCACACATCACACATCACACGTCACACATCACACATCACACATCACACATCACACATCACACGCATTTTAATGTGAGGAGATCACAGAGCGGAGTTCTACTGCAGTTCTGAGCAAAATATACGTTTGTGTAAAGTGATAAATAATGACGGATGTATGCATACACAACTCACTCCTCATTATGGACGGCGAATGTCTACAGATTAAGAAAAAAAATGGGGTGTTTTGATGAATTTCTGACCGATTTGGGTAAAATATCACATTTGCGATTAGATTTGCAATTTATGTTTTATAATTTATGTATGTTTTATGTCAAAGTTTTAAAGAAAAATAAGGGTGCAACTTTTCTGGTGGCCCATCAGACGCTTTTCTATGTCTGAAATGTTTATCATCATGCACACCCAACCAGACCACGTTACAGGTCAGATCTGTGGAGAAGCAGCCGCACTCACAGGCAAAATGAGCAAGAAAACCACCTGGAACTGGATAATTAGAGCTGTTTAATGTCACACAGTGGAACATTCCAGACAGAGCAATGGCACATCCATAGAAAGAAGCAGGTGACGGACCCTCCACCAGAAAAGTTACGCAATGCACCTTTAAAGGGACAGTGTGTAAGATTTTTACCCGTTAATTACTGAAATTGAAGATACCCATTCAAAAATACATTGTTTTCCAAGCCTTTTCACTTCCATCATGAAATCAAAGTATTCTTTTGGACTTAGATATAGTCACATAAAAGGGGGATCTTCCCCATGCAGAGGCAGCCATTTTGAATACGAGAGCCGCAGAAGAACATTTGGGCTCCGCCTTCGCCTTCGGCAAGGCTCGTGGTTTTCACACAATGAGATAGTACGCGTTTGGATAAACAACACAAGCATGTTGCCGGATCAGACGTCGTAATGGATCTAACACGTGTTTTGGACTAAATAGTTTTACTGGATTTTATTCGCTGGATCCTTACGGACAAATTGAGAGCAAGTTTATGGTGAAATACAGAGTTTGACCTGTCCAGAGCCTTCAAAGGTAAAGCTAAGTAACAAACCTCGTTTTGTGCTTTTCCGTATAAAAGCCCCATGTGCTCGGAGAGTGATTGTTGTGCCGGGAAATGAATTGCATAGTCAAAAAGAGGAAACTGTAAGGTTTCATTTGATGTGTAGATTGTCATGGTACACGATCGGGAAAAGAAAAAAAAAACAGTGAACGGGACCGCGTTTTATTTATACCGTAGTTGTCGGCGAGGGCTCGCACAGCGCCGGGTGCGCACGGTTCGTGCACGGGTACGAGAGCTGTCCGCGTTACGGCGCGCCCGGGTGACCCTCGAGGTCTGCCGTAGCTAAAACAGGAAGTGCAATAGCCACTATCCTCCTACACACTGGACCTTTAACTCTGTCCAGAAG